>VZTM01015219.1:0-70548 GCA_013400555.1 Jacana jacana | reverse complement strand
ATTGATGAATATATTGAACAGTACCGGTCCCAGTACTGATCCCTGAGGGACTCCACTAGATACAGGCCTCCAGCTAGACTCTGTCCCATTGACCACCACTCTCTGGCTTCTATCCTTCAGCCAGTTCACAATCCACCTCGCTACCCTACCATCCAGGCCACACTTCCTCAGTTTAGCTACAAGGATGCTGTGGGAGACAGTGTCAAATGCTTTATTGAAGTCAAGGTAAACCACATCCACTGCTTTACCATCATATACCCTCCTGGTTACTTCTTCATAAAAGGCTATCAGGTTGGTTAGCATGACTTCCCCCTGGTGAAGCCATGTTGGCTGCCTCTTATGACCTTCTTGTCCTTGATATGCCTAGAGACAACACCAAGGATAAGTTTTTCCATTACCTTCCCAGGAATAGAGGTGAGGTTAACCGGTCTATAGTTACCCGGGTCCTCCTTCTTGCCCTTTTTGAAGACTGGAGTGATTGAAGTATTGAAGATTGAAGATTGACTGGAGTTTGAAGTATCTGTAAATGTCATGATCCTGTTCACTAGAGGTTCTTCAGACTAGATTAGCCAAACTTGTTAAATTTAACATACCTCACCCTCAGCTGGTAGAAGTTACTTGGTCAGGGCACTTTCTAATAACTGCCTGATGCATCTTTCAAACTTTTTGAATCACAGGAACCGTATCCATACTATATTTGCAAACCTTAAGCCTTAGAATAGAGAAAATGCTTGCTTTAAGCTAAATTAGCTCCACTATTGACTTCAGCAAATTTTGAAGTGTGTTTGCAGATACCACAGAGACAGTAAACCAGGCAAAGATGCCTGAGGAGTTGGTGCCTGAGATGTTAGTCGAGATGGGCACATTGAAATCGCGTAAAAAACAGAGTTAGGCAAAAATGCAATTCTCATGGTGTTTGGTTGACTTTAACCCCAGAGGGAAATATTGACTAGTTTTCCCAACACAAATGCTTATTAGACCATGAAATATTTTTTTCCTCTGGGAGATATTTAGAAGTGAATTGGACATCATGCTGGAAAATGTAGGATCCTGTGTGCTTCGGAGACAGCAAGTTCCATATGTTTGTCTGAACTGGGTTTAGTTTCCAATATTGTCACTGATTTATTGTCTACTTGTGTTGATTTTATTTTGAGATCTACTGTTTGGAAGAGGAGGAAATGCTGAAATGCTGATGGGAAGGTTTGAAGAGGTATAGGACCTAGTTCTAATCCTGCTTTCTGGTTTCAAGTCAGTGTTACAGGCACACTGTGTGTGTGCCATTTAGCAACCGTGGTGCTAAAGCAGTAGACTTAAGCACATAAATACCTGTGTTTGGAAGTTAGTAATTGAAGTCTATAACAAAAGTGTGGGCCAGCAATTAGTCTCAGGTGCTCTGGCAAAGTGCTTATATCTCAGCTGACCCCCCTGCTGTTTTGCTTTTAGAAGGCAGCATGACATCTGTAACAGCTGTATAGGGAGTTGTTTCAATCATACAGCCATACAAGGGGCAGCACTCTCACTGTAATGAGAATGGTGCCTTTTTTTCCATATTGGCCTAAAGGAGGTCTCAAACTCCTCTTTGCTCAGAAGGTAATAATGTCTGGTCTTCTGCATTACCTATAGAGCTATCTCTTCAGGAACTTTCCCAGAGCCCTGCCCCAAGAGCATTTTCCCAAGTGGCACGGTAGGCATGTGGTCTGGTACAATCTGGCTCTATTTTTAGTGTTTTTAGGGAAAAGCTTAAAATGGTTGTGTGGTCGGTTTGTTCATGGGGCTTTTTTTTTTTTTTCCTTCTTATTTTGATGTAGAATACTACACTCTGAAGTGCACTGTTTTGATTATTGACATGGCTAATAAAGCAACACCACTTACTTTGCTGTTAGTATGTCATTTCCAGATTGCAACTAAGGAGTAGGACTGCAGGCTTGCCTTGACTTCTGAGTGTGCACCTAAATGTACTCAAACTCTGAAGATGTTTAAACAAGGGTCTAGATACACGTATCATGAAAGATTGTTGTAACACTTCAAACACTACTGAATCAGTCACTCAAAACCAGCAGTCGGAACCTAGATTGATGGTGGGATTTCTTTTGCATATGTGTGGCTGGGGATAAAATGTAGGTGGGGTGAAGGACTCTAAAAAGTAGGAAAATTATCTAACCTAGTTTATTCTAATGTTCCCATTTGGGAAAGGGAAAGCCATGGAACCCACCAGGGAACATTTTATGTTGTTTCCTAGGTTTGCAGATCCAGCACTTCTGGGTATTTCATTTCTTTGCTTGATTTTGGCTATCTTCTTTTCATTCTTAGCTTCTCACAGCTTCATTACACTCTGGTTTAGGTCTAATCAACCCTTACAGTCCTTCAACTTTTGGCTGTCTTTCTTAGAAATCTGTAATGCAGGGATAGAAGAAGCTCCAGGAGGTTTTCTAGCTCAGCATGACACTAAACCAATGTTAAAATCTGAATGTGTGACCTTGTTAGCTCAGTATACACAGGGTAGATGTTGTCTTTTTTTTTTTTTCCCTAATGTGTCCAATGCATTACTTATTATTAATGAGACACGTGCTGTATGAAACAGTTCCATTAAATTCCTCTCAGCTGGCAGCCTTACTGTGATGTTAACTTACACACCATAGGATTTGAGAAGAACTCCAGCCAAGCCTTAGAATAAAAATCTGGAAGAAAATGATCCTGTAGTTTGGTGCTAATGTTGTATGACATTTTGTAGCTGTTGTATCAACAGCTCATGAGCAAATTTCTGAATTTGTGTAGTAAGTACAAGCACCCTTCTTAGTGTCATGGTTTGTTTCTTGTGGGACTTGCTAGAAGCCAAGCTAAGCCTGCTATTTCCAAAACTATCAGGTAGAAATTAATGAATCAACAGAGTAAATAACCCACCGCTTATTTCCTGAAACAAAGAGCACCTGTAACGTAGAAGGGGTAGCTGCGTGGCAGGAAGCTGGTAGTGCTTTTAGACTTATGGGAACATTGGGACTGGGTAGAGCTGGGAACAAGTGGATACACAGAGCCAAGCTTACACATTCTTTGGGCTATGAGACCTTTTTTGTCAGGTGTTGGTGCTTCTTCAATGCCTCTTTCAGATCCTTGATAATAAGCCCATGTTCGTGTGGGTTCTGACCTCAGGGGAGGTTAACACTTCTCCTACTGAAGAAAGCCAAGTCATGCTTCTTTCAATCTTGGATGTTTGCTGTTGCTCACAAAGCTGTTTCTATTTGTGTTGTCCTTTGGGTGAGATGCCTGCAAGGTGGGAATTGCCTTAAGCTTGGCTTGTTTGGTGAGAGAAGGGAGGCCTGTTTGTCAGGTATGTTCTCTTCTGAACTTCTTCACCTTTTGCCAACTTGGTCCCAGCCCTCAGGCTGAAGAAGCAGGTGTGAAGTAAGGTGAGCTATGGGGAGAAAACCAAACCAAAACAAAAAAAAAAACTAAACCCCAAAACTCATGGAATAGGCTTGTAGGCTTGTGAATATTGGGGGACGAAGTTTGTTGCTAAGCCTGAGTAATGTAGAAGGCAATGAGGGTCTGGACCTGTGTTTCTGCAACATGGAGTATCACTGAGGCCCTGCATGTGCCTCTTGGCAATGCTGCAGCACATAGTTGGAGGGCAGGGAGACTCATGTAGGAGCTCACTGGCTATGTAGGAGAGGCTGCTTTTCTCCTTGTGTGTAGGGATATATGCAGATCTATGCCGATAGCAGAACAGATAATGTGGGAGCTGTACAACCAGCTGCCACACACCAGCCCTTCTCTGAGCAGGCTGCTGGACTGGGGCTTTCTTGTTAAATGGGCATTAAGGACACCCTTGCAATCAATTTCATGCTTAAGCTGCAGCCCTTGCATTTGCAAGGTATTGCTTCTTTGCAAGTAGCTCAAGGAGCACCCACGGATACAAGCATCTTTAAGCTTGACATTCCACAGTATCGGTGTAAGAGAAGTGCTTTCCCTTCTCGAAGACTGTAGCGGTACCAGGGCTGAGTCCTTGTCAACTATGTGTTTGAGTGGATTTGAGAGGAGGGTTCTCTAAGTGCCAGTTCCTCTCTTAGGCAAGTGGAAGTTGCTTAAGCAGCTGCTGATGACTCAGTTCCTCTGGCTATAGAAGGCAAATAAGAAATGGCTCTCTAGACAATGAATAGGATTTTTCAGTTTGGGATGTGCTTTGAAAAATGTAGGGTGTTCAAAAACAGTAGTATGAAGGTCAATAGACAAACTCATATTCAGTCTTTAACCCCCCATAAGATGGCACACCCACGTAGTCATCTTCAGTTTGGTGGTACAGAAAAAGTCCATGTTGTTTCTGCTTGTGTGTTGCTGAACAGCAAAAAGGATGAACACAGGATTTCTTCTTCCACAGGAGTTTTTACAGCATCTTTACAATGCTGTAAAGAAAAACTCTGGGAGATGGGGAAATACAGTAAGGTGTGCAATCTTCTAGTGATGCCTTGGGAGTCACAAAGACGTAGAAATGTTTGTGTGGTGGGAGCTGAATTAGAGAGTGGGGAAGTAGTTTTTATTTTCTAGCAGGATATGGATTGTCTGCAGCATGGTCTTTGCGCTAGTCTTGTGTAAAACTGGCTCCCTTTTAAGACTTTGCATTTGATGGCAGCCTTCAACAGAAGCTGAAGCAGAGACAGCTCTCTGAACAGAAATGTTGGATAAGATGCAGAGGAATGGGCAGATTTAGTTCCAGTGAGTCCCTTCCCAGCACTGTGGCATGTAGTTGGGTTCAGTGGTGGATTCTCACAACAAAGCAAAAAATACTTTGCAAGATGCCATACAGAGCTGTTCCCTGAGTGACCTCACTATACTAGGTCACCGTTACCCACTGATGCCAAACTCTGAGTGGGGTTTAGTGGATGGGAGAGGGAGGTAATGTGGAAGAGGGATGTTTGCCCATTGGACCACTGTTGGTTGTGGAATGCTGCTGACAGATGACTGCCAAGGTTACATGGGAAAGTATTTTATTTCTCGTTTAAGCAGATGAATTATTGCTGTGTCTTCCCAAAATGGTGTTTCATTTTTGCACTTTTTTCCTGAACAAAGCTGTCCTTGTTTCCTACCAGGCTCTGCGTTGGCAATTGGAGGAACGATGCCTGGCTAATGATGCTGGAAAGTAAGGAAATGCATCTGTCTCAGAAGAACAGGCAGGTATATGGTGATGGTGCTCATGATACTCTGTACTTGTAAGAGGGAACTTGTGTGAATCCATACATTATGGATGCCAACATCTCCAGACAAAATGCTTAAACCCTAGCAGTCTTTTTGATGGCAAGGATTCATTCTGGTTGGTCTGCTGGCAGCACTGGCTGCCTCCAAAGTTATGCATGTGTTCCCTTGTAAATATTTTTAGTGGGTTGTTTTCCCAGGACTGTCTCACCTACCATCACCTTCCATCCTTCCCATCTGCATAGTCATTTTTTGACCAAGAGAGAGGAGGGGGTATTTTTTTGTAGTAATCAATGTTATAAACATGCCCTGCACACTTATTTTGGAGAGTAACAGCACTCCCCATTGCTCTATAAAGGGGACAGAAGCACTACCTCCGCAGATGCCTTCCTGCTTCATCCCCAGGAACAGGACAGTGTTGTTTTTCACTCAGCTACTCTGCATAGCTGAGGAGAGAGGAAATTGAAGCTGGAGCAAGGATCCACTGTGAATCATGACTCCTCGCTTCTCCACTCCAGCTTATCCTAGAGCTGCCCAGAGGCTGCTCCGGCTTAACACTGCTGGCAAAATTACACTCCTGCCACTCTTCTTCCTTGCCCTGGCTTGCCCTCTCTGTTAGGCAAGCTGCCAGGAATCCCCTGCTACGTATGCAACTGCAGGGGTGATACAAGCACAGCCTTGTGTTCAGCGTGGCATTTAGAAGCTGTTTTCCTGTTGCTGGTGATCAGAGCAACATCTGTCTCCTTGTTTACAAGGATGCAATTGTGAAATGATCAGAAAAACTGGGTTTCTGTGGCTGCCACTTATAATTGCTGAAACGTATTCCCGCACCAGCAGGAAGAATCTCATAATATATAGATAGACCTTCTAATCCGTTCTGCATTAGCAAATGGTGGAGACAGTCCAAGCAGCAGTAATGAAAGCTAGCCTGATAGAAGACTGTCAAGATCCTTTTAGCTAGAGCCTGGTGATTTAAGTTGGGCTGAATTCTATCCTGCTTAGCTCTTGGGCACTAGGATTTGACCTGGGTGGGGAGTGCAAATCCCTGTATGCTCTACTACTAGCCCTGCCTCGGCTAGCTGACTGGCACGTTTGGCTGGGCTGTTCCAGTGCTACTTCTTTCTGTGTGATGTTGACCACAAAAGGTGGTATCTTCAGCACCAGTTCCAAATGTTGTCCCAGGTACTAAGATGAGGGCCACTGGCTTTGAACTTTATTTAAGCATGTGCCTGTACAGGGACACGCTTAAGCATTTCATGCAGTTGAGTTATGCGTGAGAACTGCTTATCTCAAGGAACTAACTGTGATTGAGTCTGCGAGGGAACCTAGATTTGGTGTATTTTTGTCTGAGGCCACTTCCCATGTTCTGTTACCTGCCTGTGTGTGTGCACAGTATATGACTTACATAGTTTTTTCTCAAAGAGCCACCTACTATTTCCCACTTGCTGTTCCCCATGGAGCTCCTTATCCTGCTGCTGATTGCCTGGTTTCTGTGCTGCTCTTTTCAGCTCCTTAGCTCTAGTCTGTCCCTTGCATAGAGGGACAGGGTATGCTGGTGGGCTCCCTTGAGAAGCAGAGACTGGATAAAGGAAAAAAAAAAAGTCAGGTCTCTTGTCATTTAAAGCCCCTGGACAGAGTTCAATTGTGCAGCATCTGTGTGATGTCTGGGTCTATTTTGCATGGCTGTTTCTGGGAGCTTTAAGCTCTTTACATGGCTTCCCCTTTTTTCAGCATTATGATCTGCCCCCCTCCTAAACTTGTCTTTATTGTTATCTTGTGTGTGAGAACAATGCCCAGCTCTTCAAGAGCTCTATTCCACACCTAGCAGATAAAAAGAAGGCATTTTGGGCTGATGATGGACTAGAGCAGCTGGCTGAGGGCTGGCCAGTTTTCACCTGAGGAAGCAGATAAGAGTGTCTGGGTAACCCTGTGATAACTATGGAACAAATTATCTGCAGAACAGAAGAAACAGAGCCCTTTCCTGCAGAAAGATGACTTGCCACTATAATGATGGGAGGGCGTGGGGTGGTACAGCAGACAGAGTTGGATTGTCCAGGTGTTTTGCTATCTTTCAAAGTAAATGTATATATGCTTGTGGTGTTTATCGCAGCAAACTCTGTTTTCTTGTCAGTGGAGTAACTTATATGTCTGTGTCAGCTCTTCAGGAAGTATCGTGTCAGTCAGAACGTAGAGTCTCCCAATCCCTTTTAACTCTTTGACCTTACTTAAATTCTTTGAGTTCTCAGCAAACTAAAATTAATTGAATGGCTTTAGACATTCAATGGGAGCTCATGCTGCAGTGACCTTACCGATTGCCACTGACAAGAGCAGGAAGAATAGTAATTTTGAGCTTCTATAGAGGCAGTTTTTCATCAGTGTGTTGGTGACAGATCTTGTCCCATGGGTAAGGAACGTGTTGGCCTGAAGAAGCAGGTGCTGGTATTTTCAGCCATTTTTGAGGTTTTTGAGGACTTGCAAATAGAAATATTTGTAAAAAAACAAACAAACCAAAATTAGTTGACAGTTGATGGAGAAACATAGTTGTTGGCCTCTTTAAAGGTGTTTGTTTTCAGTACAAATGCTGTACTGTAGTTCAAAGTGTCTTCTCTGTGGCCTGCTTTGTTTAAGAGAAGGAAGTATCGGCTAAAGAAAAGGTAGGATGTTTGGACAGGATGCTAGACCGGAGCTGGATTTTTGAGTAGGCTACTAATGACACACATGACTATTAAACACATCTATTACCTTGTCTCTATCTTAGTTACTTGAAAGTAAAGCTCTTTGGAGCAGAATCTGTCCTGGCTGAATGTTTGCAGGGTGTAGTGCAGTGAATAAGCTTTCTGGGCCAAACCTTTGAACACTGCTGTTATACATACAGGAGAACACAGTGACTTGTTTCAACCGTGTCATTAGTCCACAGGAATCCATAACCTCTGCTGCAGCTTCCTTTGCACTGGGTTCATCGGCTGCATGTTTGGAAGAACTGTGTGCCTCGGCATTGGGACAGTAGCTAACAGGCTGCATCCCATTATCTTTTAAGTATTTGTGCATTTTCTTTTAATGTGCATGGCCTGTGCTGGCTGCTTTTTGCCACTGTCATAAACAGAGCAGTCATTGCTCATCTAGGTAATGTGCTGTGTCCTTACAAAGTCATTGGCACAGATTTCCCTGGCACTAGATTTTGCTCCAGTGCCAGATCCCCTTTGTCACCTCAATGGATTGTGGTAGCACCCAGCAGTAATGGTGTCCATGATGCTGATTCTTCTGGTGTACGTCCTCATAGCTCTTTACTGCTTGTCCCCAGCAGCTTGCAGTATTGCCATCACTTATGCTACACTTCCTTAAAACTGTTCCTTTCATCTACCTTGTTCTGCCAGTCTGTCTCTATTTCAGTCTCCCTTGCCTATCTAGACTGCAAACCCTTGGAGAAAGAGGTTAGCTATGTTACTCCTGTTACCCAGTCATAACTTGCCAGTTGGTGGGGAATAGCCCCTGAACTTTCACTCAGAAGAAAGGTTTGATTATATTAGGTGGGACTAATCATAGGGCAGCTGAGATCTCAGGTGCAGCCTCTAAACACAATAGTATATACATAATCATTTAGGTAGCTGCATACATTCTCAGACCTCATAATTGCCAGAAGTGGAGCAGGTCCTGTTTTGGCTTTCCATGAATGTACATTTTGACAGATGTAGTGGGGATGTCTACAGTGTTCTTGCCCTATCAAAATCGCTTCTGTTGTGAGATTTCACATTTGGAGATGTGATTATGGGTGCAGTCCCATGTGACACCAGTTTATACTCTTTTGATCCTACAGAAGATATCTTGTTATGGGCCTAGGAGTGCTAAAACCTGTTTCCACAGATTTTTGTTTTCCAGGATGCACAGTAAAAGAGCAACATGTTTTACTCTGGGCTGTACAAACCCAGCATTAGCCCACTGGCTACTGTATTTACCAACAGTGATTCTGGAACAGCATAAAGTCTGGCAAAATCCAAACCTGTGGTTCCCTGCACTGAGCATGCAACAGCTGCTGGATTCCTGAAGTGGCCTAGGATAGATGATATCACTGGGGAAACTATCAGCCAGGACAGCATGAGAGCTGGTGTCAGGGGGATCACTTCTGCATCAATCTGTGGGTGATCATAAAGGATCAAGACGTTATGCTGACAGAGCAAATAAAATTCATCTTGTACCTGTGAGGGTAGTTGCTGCATCAGACTAGGACATCAAAGTTCAGTTTTGTCATTCCAGGTGAATTATGGAGGAGACTAATCTCCTCCCTCCATTCCTTGGATGAGGCCATGACTGGTGTCTTGTTCTCATGCCTAAAAGAGGAGTATTAAAACTACCTCTCTTGCACCTTCTGATCTGTATTCTAGCTTTTTATGTTTTACATGTGCCTGAAAAACATCCAAAGTGATGGATGTCCAGGCACATGTGCCCGCATCTGGCTGGAAGTATGACACATATCAATGGTTACTTGTGAGAGATAAAACAGGACAACCTCTCTGGTTACCAGTGAGATTTGGTTTTGGATGTGCAGACTCTGATGACCCAAGCTGGAAGCTGAGCAAGGGCATTAAGGTTAACAGTTCTGTTTCTGGGTAAAGTGGTGTAACACCTTTAATCACCAGAGGAAATTAGCTTTGTTTTCCTGAAACTGTTGTCATCCTGAGGCTTTTTACCGTGAGGCAAAGGGAAAGCACTATATTAAGTAGAGGCTTCTGGGGGTTAGAAAGGAGACACTTTTCTTAAAACCTCGACGTGTGCCACGCTCCTATACTGCTCCGCCCAGCTCATGCCAGCAGTACAGGTGTTCCCTGCCGGCATTTCCACTTCCATCATTGTCAGTTCTTCTGACTAAGTCTAATTTCAGCCCTGTAGTTGCATATTTTTTTTTAAATAATTTAACACACACACACACAAACACCTGCAGGTTCCCTCGGACTCGGGATGTACCCGAGCTGCGCTCGGGGCTGCGGGGCGGGCTGGGAAGAGGAGCCCCTTCAGCACCGGGAGAGCTCCAGCGGGCGCCCGGCAGCCTCCGTGCGGCTCCCGGCGGGCTCTGCCCGGTGGCAGCGACAGGCAGGGTCCATGGGAAACGTCCCGTGTTGTCTGGCAGAAGGGGTGTGTGTGTTTACTAATTAGTTTACCTTAAACAGATTTAAAGTAATCCTGCCGCACTGAGTTTCTGAGTCAGGGTGGAGTGTTGGATTTTGACTCGTAATTTGTTGTGGTTTTCCATAATGGGCACACCTCTGGTCGGCTGCATCCTCCTCAGCTGCATTCTAAGCAAGCAGGGCCTATGTCCAATCCAAGCTTCCTTAGCATGGGCAAGTTTCATGCTACTTTGCTTAAAGACTTTCTGAATAGGGATTGGGTTTTGCCTTAGATTTGAATTGCACCGTGTAGCATGGACCTGTCCTTTGAACAAGAGGATCTGCTTCCATCTAGAAAAATTCTTTAACAAAGTGATTTAACAAAAACATGAATGGGGAGGACTTGTAGTATAGAGAAGCCTTTCTCCCAGAAACTAAAGACAAGATTGTAGAAAACAAAAAACGATGAGTAAGAACAGGCAACAGAAATTTCAGATACAGTGCAGAGGTAGAGCATTGTTATTATTCTTTTTTTTTTTTCCTTTGGCTCTTGTCGTGTGTTTGGAGCAAAACTCCCTGTCTGTCAGTGTGAAACAGAATGCTCAGAATGCTGCAAGGTTTTAAGTTCTCCGTGTGACCAGATGGGGTTTGCCGCAACAATAGGGTTTCTGCTTGGTTTTGGGAAGGGCAGCAGTTTTGCTGCATTACACAAGGCCATGTGTGATAAAATAAGGAACCTTCTTTCTCCAACTCTTGTGATTTATGAAACTGCTGGAAATCAAAATTCCATTGCCATTTGGGTAATTTTTTTATTCCTCCAAACTGTACTGGATGTTCTTCACATATTAATTTGTGGATTACAGAATGTTCTAGGCAAAACATCAGTGGGACAGTAAAACGTTAATGCAAGAGTTCAACTAACATAAAATAAAACCACAGTGTTCTTCTATCCTACTTAATAATGACTCAAGTGAAACGGGGACAGTTGTGTGGTCTAGTGGCTAGTGAGGGGTGTGGTCCTCTGGATTTCTGGAGCTGCTTCCCAGCTCTTCTTTCCCATGCCGGGTGACCTTAAGCAAGTTTATCCCTTGTAAATTGGAGCCTGATGTCTGGCTAGGAACCTATTAGGAAACAATTTTTGAGAGAGCATTTTGGGAACTTGAGATGACAGGTGCTAAATAAAGACACTTCTCTCTATTAAGTAGCTCTAAGAAAACACACTGAGATTCCAATTTTTGACATCGGTACTTAGACAACTCATCTTTTGGCTTTTTATGAATTGAGCACTCTTGATCTGGAGTCATCAAGAGAAGACAAACATGGATACTCTTGACCATTTTGCTGGAATGATTGTTTCAGTTGTCAGCACTCTGGTTTATTGGCATCAGAAGAACAATGGTTTAATTTCCATGTCAGCAAATCATTGCGGATTTAAACAGAACTGTGTGGCAGTGGTCTCGAGCCCAGCAAAAGGTGCCCCAGAGCCAGGAAGTTAAATTGATTATAAATAGGAGTAAAGCAGGTTGGCTGAGCTCTGCTTTCAAAGTTGACTGTAAGGCATCATTGGGGAAAAGTGAACAGTAGGAAAAAGTCCGTTACAACAAATGAAGTCTGGACATGCAAAAGGAAAGGGTTATCCTGCAGAATACCACTTTTAGGACACTTAGGCTAATTCTGCAGAGATGTATCTGTTGAAGGAGGAGAGCAAACATCTTCCTGCCTCAAAGAGTAATTAGGAAGTGAGGTTTTAAAATGCTGAGACACTGTGATAGTGGAGACCACACAGGTAGAAAGAACAAGCTGTGGACTGAATTCTTGGCTCAAGGATCTTTGTGCAAGTTTTGTCCAAATTAATTTGTTTCTCTACCTTAATTATTCTTTGAACAAAGAAAACTTTTTACGCATCGGCCTATCTTTCTCCTCCCAAACCCCAGCCCCAAGGGAGTTCAGATCAGAACTTCCATTACCAAGGTGACAGAGGGGATCTGATCACTTCTTCGCAGTGCAGTCTGGGCTAAAGTCTTTGAGAGGAAAGTCTGGCACATTCAGTATTGTGCACCAGGGTTTTGCCATTGAATTTTGCTGGGACCTGATCAAGCTGTTAGTTTGAGTGCACCCGTAATCAATTCATTTCAGGTTGTGCCCTCATCTATGGCCAGAACAAATCAAGATTTTCTCCTCCTCCCACATAAGCATAAGTGACATCATGTTGTTGGGTAAATGTTGCTTTCTTGTCCAGCCAGCAATTTGTCCTGGCTTGAAGTTTGGTAGCAGTTTTCTGCACAGTGTGTTCTGTACAGGACACCTGGAGAATGTGCTTTGCATTTGCAAGTAGTTGCTACACATTTAGGTAGCAGAGGAGCAAAGACCGCTGATCTGTTTGTGTTAAGCAGACAAAGGCAGGCTTATGGCTAATTTAGTGCTTGAGCCTTCATTGCAGAGAAGGCTACATATTTCATAGAATTATAGAATAGTTAGAGTTGGAAGGGACCTTAAAGATCATCAAGTTACAAACCCCCCTGCCATGGGCAGGGACACCTCCCACCACACCAGGTTGCTCATTTTTGCAGATACTTCTGCCTAAATCTTAATGCTGGGAGTGATGTACTTCCAAGGATCCCTTTTCAAACTAGGATTGTACTCAATCAAGACCAATTTGGTCTGACCTGTTTCATACTAGACCAGCCTGTACAAACCTCTTGGATGTGAAAAGCTGGTATAGACTAGAAGCCCAAAGTCTCACTGGAATACTGGACAAAGGAGTGCCGTTGTTAACAGTGAAGTTAACTCAATGTGGCTATTAATGTGGTCCTTATGCCTAATGTGACAGTACAGCTCTTCCAGAGGTGAGGCTCTCGTTGGCATTCAGGTTTCTTTACACTGTTGTAGCACCTGCCTGGGCTTCACTGTCTTGCCACACCAGTGAAATTATTTTGAAAGGATTTTTGGAGTTCTGTCTCTTTGAAGACAATATCCAGATTCCAGGACTACCAGAAGTAGGGAGATGAATGGAATAATTCACCTAATGTTTTATAGCTAGAAATGGCCATGACTTCCTATATCACAATCCAGTTTATCATGAGGGAGCTGCTACAGGTCCAGCTATGCCCTGATGCTCACACCCAAGTTGGAAAACTTGTAAAGAATAGGCTTAGGTATAGTACCATTCCAGTAAAAAAACAGGTGAGATGTGGCTCTGAACAATTAATGTGGCCTAATGTAGAACCAGCAAGACAGTCTGATTTTTCTTTTCAAAGCAGGCCAGGATATTGGAGAAGGAGCATGGGTAGGTATTTGAGGCTGGCTGGCTCTGTGGCCTTTCCTCTGTGTTCAGCCAGGTCTACTACCCAAGTGCTCCCCTTGGTTTGTATTTTGATAACAAGGTTTTTGTGATCTTTGACAGTGCCAGCCATGACCAAGTTGGTAAAACAGTCCCAGGGAAGGGATGTTCACTGAGCCTGCTGTGCCTCAAGCTGGTCCTTCTTCCTCTTGTCCTGTCCATCATTGAGCTAAGAGATGAGGTCTTCCTTCTGGGTTGTCCCAGAGAAGCAGAGGTGCACCTAATAAATACAACTCTTCATGATGTCCTTAGTGCCTGTTGTCCTATGGTGAGCCCATGACTTTTGTCCTGAAGCACTTTCTCCAGGATAAAACAGAGAAGAGATTCCTCATCCACCCCCACCTCCAAATCTGGCCAAGGTTTTACAAAACCCACAGGATTTCCTCCATGCAGACACAGTCTGACTAGTTCCCATTAATGCACCAGTTTATAACATCTCACTGAAATTCCTGGTAGCCATAGACAGATGTGTTACCATTTTGCAAATACAGAGTTGACTTAACTATTTAATAGAACTATTTAGAGAGCTGCTGATACGATTATGACTCTACAGTGTCTGATTCTCAAATCTATGCTTTCCTATATCAATCCTCCCCAGACATTATTTAGAATAATGTCTCCTTCCAAACAAAAAATAATTTTGGGAAAGGCAGATTCCCAGCTCAGCTATGAAATGTCATCTCTGTGATGATGATGATTATGGGATGCAGCAAATGCATACATAATTATTCTCACTGCTCATAGAGCAGCAGATAGGCCCATTTACTGCTGCCTGAAATATATAACCAATGACTTTTTCTCATGCTGCCTGCTCTGTGCATTTTCATGAGCTCATTCCCTAGGGCTTATTGTGAAATTGTTTTAATTTTTCGAAGGAGGGAGAAAAAATTAAATAATTTTGTTGGAAATGGCATTGATTTGTCTGTGAAGCCATTACAGCTGTTTTCTCTGTTGAAGGCACAAGAAGAGGAATTCCTGACTTTTTCTTTATTTTAATGTGGGGAGGTGGGAAGCAGTCTGACAGTAAGAATGCAGTGAATTTTGGAAGCAGTGAAAGTGAAAGTGTTGTCGTGTTATGCATGTGAGAATGCACAACATGGATAGTAACAAGGTTAAGAATATTTTCTGACTTTCAGATGTACAGCTTGGTTTGTGTCAATAGTTATAACTGGATCTTGGTGTAGTAATTTATTTGATGCACAGGGTTGTGTTTGACAGCCTGAACTTGTCAGCTTTCAATCACATAAGGGATGGCCCAGTGGAATATATATAATACAAATGTTCAAATAATATAATGAAAAATACCCTTCTGAACTCTCTTCCATTAAATATGAAAATTAAAATGACTTAACAAAACACTTTTCTGTCCCTGTCTTTTAACAACAAACAAAAGCTCCGATGTGGAGTCTGAAATTGCTCATCAAGGGAAGAGGCCAGGCTAGGATTCAGTAAATGGCTTTTTTTTGAATAAAGCAATTAGTTCTAAAGGGAACATGTCATCTTCTGTACATTGCTAAGGTAGAAGAGTCATTGTGCTTTCTGGCACTCCATCAAACTGCTCCTTGCGCATGGTTATTGGAGAAAGTGCATTTACACGTACTGTCAACGTCCGATGCCGGGAAGAGGTTTCTTAAATAACAAGACACAGGCTATTACGTGCATTAGCTTTATTATTTTTTAAAAGTGTCTTATCCTTTGGGGACTGGAGGTACTTAATAATATGTTGCAAGTACAGTGTGCCAATGTGTTGTCATCATATCTCAGGTGCTTGATGATCAAACAAATGCAGATTAACTCTTAGATATCCATTGAATTTGTAGGTAGCTACTTTTATGCNTATGCTCTTTGCTAGGATGACGCATGACTTTCTGTACCGAGGTACACGGTGCTTTGGAGATGGAGCGTGATCAGACAGCTTACACCTTGGAAAGCGTGTGTTTGTGGGCGTCACTTGAAATTGGTATGAAGAGAAGGAAGGAAAGAGAACATTCCCAGTCCCATATCACATAACTCTTGAACCTTCAATCAAGGTATTACATTCCTGCAATTTTTCAAAGAAAGGGGTTGCTAGAAATACAAGAAAGTGCATTAGTATCTCCAAAGAGGGGAAAAGACTGAAACATTCATTTTCTTGGTTGTTATTGACATTAGAGAAGAAACAAGGGAGAATTTGCACCAGGGATTCACAGAGCAACAGGGATTGTCCATTTTCTGTAGGAAAATGGTTCTTGGCACTTCGAGAAAGATGAGGCGGTACATGGTAGACTGCTCAACTGACAGTAAGCTAAGATCAAAGTCCCAAGTCACAAAACTCACCAAAAGGAGGTCGAATAGTGAGTGATTTACTAGTGGTGTAGAAGGAACCTGAACTAAAACCTTTCATGGACTGACCTGTTCAGTCTCTAAATCAGGATGACATGAAAGGACTTCTACGTTGTGCATTTTATCTTTGTTTTCCCCCTCTAGTATCCTCCGTGTTGAAAGAGCTCCCAGAATGGGTGTCAGGGACCTGTCCTGTTGAAGCATGGCAGTCATGTTACCTTTAAGTCATGGAGAAGATCCAGTTTAAGTTGATCTCTGCTGGCTAACCAGGTACAATTTGTCTTTCTTCATTTGTCATCTGTTTTTGTAACTGTGACCCACCAGTATGTCTGAGTGTGAAGGGAAGGAAACAAAGGGAGAAACAGCTGCTGTCTGTAGGCACCAAACAGTAAGAGCTCAAAGCAGACAGTCTTTATTTGTTAGATGATACAACAGCTTTGTAAGTGGGTGCCTAGTGTTGGATTTTTTTCATTTGGGTTGTTGCTTTTTTTTCTGTTGGAGCTTGAGTACAACTCAGATGGAAAGTTTTGGTCTCCTAGAAATTCAAAGACATTTTAAAGACCAGGTGAAGAGGCCAAGAAAATGCTCAGGAGAACTGGTTGAGGCATGACTCTTGCATGTGCCTGTAATGGGGTTACGGGGTGATGAATTCTGCTGTGGCAGCAGCTACAGCACTTCTTGTTGATTTTTGTTTGTTGTATTCTGAAAAAAAAAAAAAAAAGTTGTTTCCTGCTGGGGAAGCTTGGCTGGCATACTGTAATCTTTAGGGTGACTTTTCCCTGCGAAGTGTGAAATGGGGTGACATGATGGTGCAGTAGACAAGCTGTAATACCCCAACTGAGGCAGAAGCAGAATTGCTGTCATTTGAGTCAAACATCTACATCCAACTGTTGAATGCTGGTGGGGCCAGGATTTTTCCTTTATTCTTCCTTGTTGTGCAGACCATTCAGCAGAGAGCAATGCCAGTCTTTCCAGCATATGCATCACAAGTTAAAGATGCTAGGATCACCAATGAGGCTTTTACATCAGAAGCCTTTGTTTTCAGAACTCACAAGCTGCAGAGTTTAACCGCTTCAGCTGATGCCTACCGTGCAAAAGACCATTCTCTCTGGTTTTGGTCTTTTTTTTTTTCTTTCTTTCTTTGTATTTTGAAAGTTCAGTTAAAGTGGTTCCGCTGTTTTGGAGAATGAGACCGGAAATTGTTTGCTAATAACAAAAATAACCTTAATTGTTCTGTTCAAGTTCGACATTTTAGAGCAGCATCTTGGGCTTTAAAGGACAAAGGGTTTATGGGGTCTCCATGATGTCAAAGAGATGCCTTGCATGACATGTCTACAGAAGCCATATATCACCAAACTATACGTCTCTGCTCTCTCTCAAAAAAAAAAAAAAAGTAGAAAAGAGGAATAAAACAGTTTCAATATGTTCAGTGTCAGCCAACAAATCCTCCTGATATTTTCTCTGCTGGAATGGGAACAGAGGTGAGACTGAGCAGGTCTGTCTGCTGATATTTCTCCCAGCTGAAGGGGGTAATTGCAGGACCAGGCTCTAGGAAATGGCAAGTGTCAATCAGATAGACATGGCTAGGACCTGGCTGTTATTCTCAACCACAGTAATTGAGTTGGATTTCAAAGCCTTGTTCCAATGTGTGGAAAAATCCATATATTAACATCTTGCTTGGAAAAACTGAATATGAGCTACACAGTTCTCATCTTTCTAGTAGATTATCAAAATCTATGATCATGTTAGACACATCTGCCCAAAGTTTAAGGAAAGCCCTTCTGTAAGGTCCTATCTGACAGAAACAAAAGTTATGCTATTAGTATTGGTATGGGAAGTCTCCGGCTTCATTGGCTCCTCTCCCTGGTTTAGCTGCTCAGACCAAACCTGTAAAAACTACAGAAAGAACTGAAGGTCTTAAAGAAAGTCCTGTGCAGGAGAAAACTGAGGAAGGCTGGTGAAAACACAAGTGAGACTGAGACTGATGAATAGGACCAGGAAAAGGAAGCATGGCTCAGTGGAGGAAATAATTATGGATCCCATCACTAGCTGAGTCTCCTCGATGGAGGTCAGGATTAGATTTCTTAGCTTCTTTATTTACTGATAAACATAAACTAAGGGAGGCCTCTGCACTGTAGACAGCACTAGTAGAGCCCTGGTTTTATCTTCTCATAGTCATAAGAAAACAGTCAATCTTGCACTCTCTCTGAGAGTTTGTTGCAGCTTCCCCTCTTTGCTTGGAGCAACAAATCTTTTATGAGCTTCAGGCATTCTCTTCCCTTCCCCTCAAGCCTCTAGAATTCAGGACAGGGGCTTGTGCTTGGAAATGCTTGTATTTCTCAGGTTGATATTTCTGGGTGCCCTGTTGAAGCTGTGATTGAGTTTAGGTGTGATTGAGTGAAAGAGTTGATGACGAGAGTTGACCACTAAACTCAGTATTGCATGACCTTAGCATTTTTATAATTCTGGTCTTTGGCTTTTTATAATTCTAGTCCTTAGCACACAAAATGGGGTGCAAAGCACAACCATACACATTGGAGTGCAAAAAAGAGTTGGTTACTTCACAAAGTTCTCCAAGCAGTAGAAGGAAATCCTAGCCCACCAATTTATACAACAACAACAAAAAAAGGGAAAATGAAAGCCAAGAACTGCATAAAAGCATAGGGATTTTCTGCCTTCATGGGATGAAGCATGGATGCCTGCAATCACAGAACAAGTTTCATGGCAGCATCCAGCTCCAATTGGGAACAGGATCCCACCTTTATGTCTATTAAGCAGCTCTAAATTGATTTGCTCGGCTGTATGGACACCCAAGAGGCAGCCAGCTGCATGGCTCACTACCAGCCAACTCAGCAGCTCCCTGCTTGCGTGGGTTTGCTTCCTATGTAAAGCTTCTTGCTGACTGTTCAAACAACTTGGGGCACTTGGCCATCCTCTCCCAGCAATTCCTATTGCTGTATCTTGGTTTGGGATTGAGAGCTCTAGCTGAGAGCTTTATCCTGGTCTCTTGAACATCCATAGACAAATGACCAATGCACTTTGGATGCTTTGTGGGTGGCAAAACAGGCTTTCAGTGGAGAAGCTTGACATTAGGTAGCCCCTATGTTTTCATGCTTCTCATGAAAACCTCTTAGCTCCCTAGACACAACAAGCCCTCTGCCAACAGGTCTGTAGCACCAGAGATGAAAAGTGCTTCTGGTTTTCTTGCTGTTTAAAATCCCAAACTCCCCTATGATACCTTTCTTTTTGTTGTTGTTGTTTGGACTTTATGAAAAGATCTCCTGGGAAACTGGCTCTTCTCTATCTCTCTTCATTTGGATGCTTGATTCCTGGGAATGTTTTTAGAGGAAGAGTCTGAGAAAGGTCTTTTGCCTAGCAATGAAACTATTGCTCAGAAATATAAAGTCAATGCCACAGGGGGCTGCTGAACCATAGCGCTTTATTCCTGGAACTGCATGAGGCAGCTCGCAACACATGGGAGCTATTGCCACCTCGCTGATATGGGGCTTTATGAAATTATGCAAATGCTTTCATGCCTGAGCAACCTGGAGCCCTGGATCTTCTGGCTGGTGGTCACTTATTTGTGAAACTACAGAAGCGTGGTACAAAGCACGCTCCTGTCTGCCTCTGTGGTTTCTGGTAACACGTAGTGGGGGAGAATGGGGAGAAATGAACCATCCTGTGCACCTGGCAGACAGTGTAATCCCTGACGTGAAGCGTGTGTGGGAGCAATTCCTTCCTGACCCTGGTGAAGATTGGCTCATGTCCTGGAGAGCAGGATTTAGATCACTTTTATCTTTATTCTCCAAGCTACAGGGATTATTAATGGCTATAAAATGACCCAGCTGCAGTGTTTGACTTGGTGACCTTCAGTAACTGTGAATTTTGCAGGCTGGCTGTACAGTGGGGGTGGGGAGAGCTTTTCCTTATTCTTTAGGAATGTGGGAATGTTTCATAGAGATGTCAGACTAGAAAAGGGGCCTTGAGAGATTGTCTGCTTTATTTACTAATACTGATCTTAGCAGCTGAACTGTGTGATGCTTTCCAATGACCAGGGCAGAGGAGAGAGGAAGAGATCTTGCCCTATTCACACGGAGCACAGCATTTATCTTGCAGCACAAGGGTTGTTGTTTACACACAGTGCTTCTGCACCTGTGCTTTCATTTCATATTTAAAAGTGCTCAAGTTATCTGTGCATTGGTGCTGGCCTGGGAGCTTTGCATAGTGAAACGCAAAGGTGAAGTGGTAGATGCCTCTGGGAACTTTCAAGGTGAGGTTGGATGGGACTTTGAGCAACCTGATCTAGTTGAAGATGTTCCTGCTCATTGCAGGAGGCTTGAACTAGATTACTTTTAAAGGTCTAAAGGTCCCTTCCAACCCAAACTACTTTATAATTCTATGAACCTCCTGTACCACCTCATCAAAACATTGCCAAACATCTTGTTGTCCTGGGATCTGCATCCCAGGGGCTCAGGTTTCCCTGTTCAGCCTGCTCATCAGAGGGCCCATTAGGATGAGAGGAGCTGAGTATTTCTGTGGCATAGGTCCTGGACAGAGGGCACCGAGTTTATTTTATTGATCATGCAGAAGTAAGCAGTCAAGCTCTTTTTCTCTACCAGTTCTGAGCACATACCTGAGCTGAGAAAAACCTGCCCGAGTCTTTTAGTCTCGTCATACCCTCAGTTGCATGAAGTCTGTTGTAAGAGCTAAGAGGTGCACTTTGCAGCCAGTCCAGGGAGACACAGCCCACTCCAACTGGAAACCCATCTCATCTCTTGCTGACCTATTTTGAAAGAGTAAATTCCTCTTCCCTGACTTCATTTTAGTGCTGGCTGTCAAGTTAGCATTTGACTGTGCAGATACTGCTGTTTGTATCAGCAGACAATCACCAGCCTAGCAAGAGTTAGTAATTTGACTAACAGCTCATGACATTATTCTTATTATTTATTTCTGGCAGAACAAATGCAGCAGCAACTTTCTTCCATGGCATCAACTCCAAATGTCTGTGGCATCCAATCAGCCAAGGCTCTTTTTTTAAAATGCAGCCATACTCCCCCACATCTTGCTAACTTTACAGTCCCTCATGGCATCTGTGTGCAGTGAACTGAGCTGTTGAGACTAAATGCAATTTGCAATCAGGCTTCTGTTAACGTAAAAATGTACCGGCTGCTCTCCTGCAGTATGGATTCTCATTCTGTCTAGCATATGGTAGCATTAAAGCCAGTCTGGAGTGCTTCTTGTTACCACACTGTCAGTCCTTACAGAGTGGAGAACCCTGAAAAACAAATGTAAAAGAAATATATTTCAGAAACTGGCTCTCCTCTAGCAGAACTTGTTGGGAACCATCAAAGGGAGACCATACCTCAAAAACTAGCCCTGACAGCCATCTATGCAAGTACACAAAACTGACTTGAACACTGATGCAAAAGCCATGTACTTCTCAAGGTAGGTATTGCACAGGGAGAAGGGGACAAGGCGAATCCAACAAGAGCAAGTTCATTATTAACAAGTTAAAAAGCTAGCAGCAGTCTGTTCTTCTGCTACCAGTACAGGAGAGATTTTGATTCGAGAAGATAGCCTCGGGTATGTAGCTGACAGTTATGTAAAGACTTGATATAAATGTAGGCAAAACAAGAAATATATCCATCCACAGAAAAAACAAACGGGCCTTTTAGCCATTAAGTATTTCATTCTAGCTTTAGCTTATTGTACAGCGCAGAAAAGTAGTCCTGAAATTTCTTCAGTGTTAGCATCTCTCCCATTGTCTTGTAAGGTAGTTTAATTTTAATTTTGCTATTTGAGTGTTATGAATAATTCAGAGTGTTTTCTCACTGTCGGCTCTGATGGATGGCCTCGGCTCTTCTTCCCTGAGGCGCTCAGAGCTCTGGCCTTAGTGAAAAAGATACAAGTTGGATCTGAGGAGAATTGGGTTTGAGACAAGAAATCTATTGCTGAGGCTCAGCAGGGGCAGGGACATCCGAGTCATGAGCTCTCAGTGCTGGCTTATTCATAGCTCTTTTTGATCAATCCCGCCCTGAGGACCACAAGCATCTGTTCTACTCGTGCACACTCTTGTTATTTCTTATTTGCAGGACCACCTGTTTGTGTTTGGAGCCATGAGCCTTTGCATGTGAAGAATCCAAGAGTTAAGGTTGTGGGATAAGGTCAGAAATAAAAGTCATTGAGTGCATTTGATCTTAACACCTGCTTTATCTTAGACACTCCTCTGACAATTTCTTATTAGTGGAAGCTATTTCAACTAGGCCGGTATCTGGCTTTCATGAAGAGCCTGAGACAGTAGTGTCAGTAGCTCAAGAGTGATTACAACAGCTTCGAGTCCTGAGATGTAGGAGGGAAAGGTGGCAGCGGATCAAAGGCTCCTTTTCCATTCTGGGAGATTCAGCCCTGTATGGCTGAAGCTATGAGTGACTGAAATATCCCAAGGTGCTTCCTGGCAGTATTATGTTTAAGTAAGAATAATATGCTTGCTGGATATATCTGCTTCTTTCTTTATTACACTTCTCTGAACTACTTGGTAGAGTTAAGACATAAGAAACTGTGTATTATCTAGCTTGGACTCTGGCTCTGTCATTGGTTCTCACATCTGCAATATTACTCTATGAATATTTTAGTGTTCTGACCCATAATGCTGTGGCAATCTTATAAGGGGACAGCTACAAGCAGATATGTGAGAAAAATAGAAACAAACTGTTGGCTAATGAAGCTTTTCCTCAGAGAATGACTGTAGATAGCAGAAAGGCCCGGACCAAAGAACAGATGAGGTAGACTTTGGACCTTTCTCAGTTCCAGATGGTCAGAATATTTCATGTGTGCTCGCGTGGAGAAAACTCTGTACTTTACATGGAGACAGAAAATAGGTGTGATTATCCCAGCCTCAACCCAACCTCATCTATCTGGTGTCTTTACTTCAGTTACAAATGTGAGGATTGACCTACAAGGGTCTTGTTTCTGACCTTTAGCCTTTTGCAATATTTGCTTACTGTGGCTAGTGAAAATGAGGGTAATCACCACCGTGACAACTGAGTAGACTAAGAGACATCTCATCTCCCCCAGGGGATGATTAATCCAAATTTAATCCAGGAAGATAAAAAATCAGCTCAAGAAAGTATTTTAGCACAGGTTTAAATTCTGGAAAAAAAACCACAAAAAAACCCAAAAAAACCCACCCAACCAAAAAAAGTGAAGGCAGTTAAGATAAACATTGCATGCTTATATGAATACAGGTAGAAAAGGGGATATTTCCAAGTAGCTTCCTAAGTCAGATTCTTTCATGAGAAAACATGATGTCAGTTTTTTCCTGACTATGAGTGGTTAGTTTGTCCTCAGTAGCAGGAGGACAAGCAGCTCTTGCATGTCATGTTTACCCTAAATGTGACAACAGGCAGTTCCAAACTGTTGTAACTCTCTCTTCTCCTCCTCCACAAGGCATACTCACTTAGTTGCCTCAGTGATATCCAACTAGGCTCTATCCCAATTATTTGTTTTTCTGGTAATCATCCATATTTCCATGTAAGAGGGAAAAAAAAAAGAAAAAAAAGCATTGGAATAACTGTGGTTTTGCAAAGTAAATAACTGAGCAGAGACTCTGCATCTGGAAAGGGAAGAAAGGAGGATTCTCTTTTGAGCAGGCTTTTTAATTTTTTTTACCTATATCCTCAGGTTCTGTCACCAGAGACCTTAAGCTGTGATGCACTCCTTTTTGCTCCTGTGCTTTGGTGCCCCATGACAAGGACAAACAAAGACTGTGAGGTTCTGCTCAAGGTTTTGTTGGCTCTGATACCACTGTGTGCTGGGGAAATACCTACAGCTCTCAGCCCTCAAATGAATGTTTGTGGATTCAGTCTAGCAGAGTTCATTTCAGATGACTTAGATGCCTGCCCTAAATGCTATCCCTGCCTTGAAAATGGACATGTCCGGCTTAGAGAGGTATAGTGTCCTCATGGTGTCTCATAGAGATGTCCTCTGTCTTGTTACTGCTGGTCAGCTTGGTGATCTTAGCACTTCTGATGACCAGAATCACTTGGGCTTTGTGTGTCTTTGCCTAGAGTGATCCTTGGTTATGTGGGGGCAGTTTGTGGCCATCTTTCCAAGAGGGGGTTGTCAAACAGGGATGCTGCGTACATGGCTTGTGACTCGAATTTTGGTTGACTCAAGTCAGAGTTTCCTGACAGAGGCTTCACAGTGGGCTGTTTCTGTTCCTGCTTAAGCCTTGCTTATCTTTTTCTACCTGTTTCACATTTGGTTTGTATCCTTACCCATCACTGCAGTTTTGACTGTTGTATTTCTAAAGAAAGATAGAAAACTGTAGTATAAGTAATAGAAATAGATGAAAATTCTTGTAGTTTCTGTAAACTGTAGTGAACTGTCAAGAAACTGATACGGAGGAAGCAGTATTAAGCACCAAGATTAACAGATGCTGCATTTTGGGCATTTGGAGAGTGCTGGTGAATAAAAAGGAGAAAGTTGAAGCATGTTTTTTGAGACACCATGGGTAATGGTGTTGCCATGGCGTTGAGTACAGAGAGGGGCTGCCAGTTACTTGTAATGAACTAAAAGAAAAAAATATAGTAGTCATGACCCATAGGCCGTTAGGAATCAACTAGCAGTGCTACTGATATCAAATATTTTAATCAAATATTCTTTCTCCTACTCTGACACTGGACAAAATAATCTACAGTTCCTTAGAAACATGCTTGAAGAGAAAGGGGATGCCTAATGGGAATTGCCTGTGTTATTCTGGGGATAGATATCAAAGTTTTGGGGAATTTGCCAGCAAGTGAAACCATCAGTTCTCTGATGGGATTTCAAAAGAACTATAGGGTTATCAAATGTGTATCTTTGACCTTCACCTATTGGTCAGTTGAGTTCCCCTTGGCCAAACTTGAGGCAAAACAAACCAATTCAGCAAAGGTGTTTACTGGTTCATAGCACATGAAATGTTCTAATCACAGGCAATTCTTGAATGAGCAAAAATAAGAACTTCTCACTTCTGTGTAGCATGGTCTGTTTACAGAATAATGAAAGGAAGGATGTCTCCATAGTAACCTGTAAAGCAAGCAAGTCTACATCTTTCACTCAGATACAATCTTCAGTAAACAGATTGTATATCTGGTTAAAAAAAAAAAAAAGAAAACAAGATAGACCACACTTTTGGACTACATGACTTCCATTACTACTAAAGAGCAGTTGGGTTCAATGTTTGCCCCTCTACACTTCCCCTTATTTGTTATATTTGAAATGGTCTAAGAAAGCCAATAAATTGGAACAGGCATGAATTGCTGTTACATCAAGTTGTATCTACCTGAAAGGTTCTTCTGCAGGTGAAGAGACATGGAGCTGTGAATAGTCTTCAAAGATGTAAACAGATGCTGCAAAGAAGAAACATTCATGTTGCCTGTGGATAGGGCCAAAAGTCTTGGACTTACTTTGAAAGAGAAAATGTGATTGAGCCTAGAAATGATACAGTATTTTCTGAGGGTAAGAGGAATCAATCTTTAATGGATTTCTGAACAAGGTTATACAATTTTTCTTCCTGGAGATGGGAGTAAAGAAAACCCCAAACAAAACGAACACACACACTCCCTTCAACTCCACCCCCCCCAAAAACAAGAAGGCCAAACCCAACTCCCAAAATAACCCAGAGCAGGAGTTGTTTAAGTGCAGGTGATAATTTCTTAGGAAACTGACTTAGTGCTGGTGACTATTTGAGCTCCAGTTCAGTACTGCTTCTATGATCCATTATGTTTCCTAGGGGGTATTCTTAGCAAGGAGTCTGTTTTTTTCTGGAAACAGGATATGAAAGCTCCTTGCTGGTTTCTGTCTGGTGAAGCTTCTGGTAGCTGGGTCTGAAACCCTTGTGTTGATAGGGCAAATACCATGTGGGAGAGGTGAGGTCCAGCACACAAAAATAAAAAGGGATGGTTGAAGGAGCAATTTCAACCTTCACAGCTCCTTTTCCGGAAAGATCTTGTATTGCTTGGGGCTATAGGGGCCAGTGGTGCATTGCTTGGAGGATGGCTGTGTGAAACAGGCATCTGAATGGGGACAAAGGCTGGAGTGACCCAGGCACCAGACCGCAGAGATGGGATGAAAGGTAGGGGCCAAGCTGGTGGCTGGGCAACAGAGTAGCCTAGTCCATTCCTTGTACTGGTGTCCATGCTGTTTTGTGTCATTTTTTCAGCACACTAATACCAAACCCTGGAATTTCTGTCGAAGTTCTGGAAAGAGGACTTGTAGGAACTTTAAAATCCAGCTGTTTTTCAGGCTTTAGAGGTCTGAGGAAGGTAGCCACAGGGATGCAGAGGGAACAGTTATTTGGGACACCCTGTTTCAGCTGGACTGGTCTGATTGCCCATTGCTATTTCCTAAATTGGCAGATGGAAATGGAAATTTGAAAATGCTGGAAAATAATTAATAATTCCAGTTACTCTTTAACTTCAGAAAAAGTTTTATTCTGGTGAAGGCTGACCAGTGATGTATGGGACAAAGGCTTGTGGATCATGATGATATCTGAGCATGATTCCTGAAAGCAGGGGGGAACATGGGCAGCACACCTCTCCTCCTTTGTTGTTATACTGCTTTGTGGATTGTTTGTTTTTTGATGTTTATTCTCTTTTCCACTGGTAATACCTGCACTACTTTCTGCTGCTCCCGATATCTCTTATTGCAAACCGTAATCCTGCATTAATCAATACTAATCAGAGCTTCCTAGCTGTTGCCATCTGTTTTCTCAATATGGGCTGTTTTTAAATCATTCCATTTGTGGCAAAGTGCTTCCAGGGTGTGGTGTGTCTGAAATTGGATGTGGCCGCAGAGCCAGTGAGGCAGGGATGGGGAAAAGGGATGGGAGATGTTATCAGGAAGCACCTCCTGCCTTTTTTTTGCCCTGTCAATGGGAGTTTGGAGGGTTTCTCCCACGGGTACCAGGGTGTCGCCGGGAGATGCTCCGGGGCTCGGCTGGGCGCTATAGGCGGCCATCTGCTGCCACCTCCCGTCTGAGCAGGCGATGGCATGTGGGGAGGAGGGACCACAGGGGGCCGGCTCTGCCTGGTGCCTGCACGATCTCCGGCCTTCACGTGGAAAATCGCCACCACCTTGACCCTTTGACAGTGGCGTCTGTGTGCGCAAGAGCAGAAAGGCTGTCAGTCGTCTTGGATAACATTGCTGAGTGCTAAAATGTCTCATGGCATTTTTTGTTTCTCTCTGCCATGCAACTGCCTCATTTCCTTTTGCAGTTTGTTCTTTCTGGGTTTCTTGGCCCAGTCAAAGAAAGACCAACACCAACATCTTGGAGACACCCGGCCAGCAGCAATTGCAGGAGGCGTCAAGCTGGCTGCTTCTCTCCATCCCCGCAGTTCCACGGCCGCTCCCAGCTCCACTGGCCTTCCCAGTGGGATCTGGGCTGCTCAGCTGGGGCTTGAACGTCTGAGGAGGGTGTGCCACGCTTGCTGCGCCAGAGCCGCTTGCTGGCAGACAGGCTCTGGCTGGGGCGACCGCCCTGCTGCTGGCCAGCCCACAGTGACTTGCTAGTACTGGTGACTAGTAGTTGCTTTTTAATTTAGATCCCTGTGCCTCCTTTCTGTTTTTAGGGAAGAGCAAGGGCTACTTTTTGTCCTTGCTTGCTTTTACTTCTTTGGCTTGTCCTCTAATAGCTATTGCAGCTTCCCCGCTGCCTGCGGTGACTACAAATTTGAGCTGAATTAATCCCAGACAGAGGCTCAGTCTGAGGCAAACTTTCCTTCCAAAATGTTCAGTCTGAAAAGACATGAAAGCAAGACGAGCTTGCCACCTACCTTCCCTGTGTCTGCCTCATCCCTGCTCTCCTGGGCAAAGGTTTGTTCTCTCCCTTCAATTAGGACTGAGAAGCCCTTGGTGCTCTGCTGGGCACTGACCAGGTGGACATTGGAGAGTCGGTCTGCCAGACCTCAGAGAGCAGACAAACAGAAAGGAGCGGCGTGGCTGACACTGACGGGTTTTGCTTGCCGACCTGGAAACAGCCCTTGGTTGCAGCAGAGGTGTTGCTGCTCCTTCCCCAGCTGGCCCAGGCTGCTGGCCCTGCTCAGACCCTCAGCCTGCCCTTGTGCAACCCTGCTCTGGCCATGTCTTATCCTGTTCAGTTATCCCTCTCCAAATCTCCTAGAAGCATTGAGATTTCAGCTTTGGTTTTTTCCTGTTTTCTTTCCCAAGGACTCTTATTTCATGGCGTCCTGCCCTTTTGTGCTGAGGTTTGTTTTCATGCTGCCTGGCTGAGGTCAGCATCTGCTCCCACAGTCCCTGCCCAAGGGGATTTACTGATACCAGATAACACAGTTGCAGGCCCCAGACCCTCTCTGATAAGAGATGGGTGTTACATCCCAAAGCAGCCACTCCTAAATCAAGCATAAGGAAACCAACTGCCTTCCTCTTAATCTCTGGGGCTGTGCATTCAGGTATTTCCCATAGAGAAAGTGGTGCAGCCACCCTGTGGTGAGGGCCATGGCAGGAGCCTGCCTCCCCCAGAGAGCCTTGTGGTTGGTCTTCCTAGCTAGAGTTTTTCTCTGAATTTGGATGCTGCCTTTTCCTTGACTTGAAACTAACAATGAGGTCCCTCCAACCTCGCACTTGACAGGTAAAAGTCCTCTGAGATGTTTTACCAAAGGATTCTTTTCTTCTTTTTTTTTCTGTTTTTGCTATGGAGTTCCCTGTGCTGCCATATTTCAAGTGAGGGTGAAGAGCTACAGCAAAAAGCACAGAAACCCCCTGCATCCCCAGACATGGTGCTGTGCCATGCATCTAGCTTTTTCTTTGTAATTCATAGATAATTGCTAGTCCCGTGAGGGCTGGTCATTTTAGTAGTGTAAAAATCACTATGGTTTTATTTCAAGCTTGAGAAACCACTTTGTCGGACTGGGTAAGTTTTATGAAGCCAATATGTGGGCTGTGGACATGGTTGGAGTTAAACAGAAAGAGCCCAGTTCCACAAATACTAGATTTTGTCCTACTTGGTTAGAAACAGGGAAACAAAGTAAACAAGAGAAGGAAGGGCTGGGAAGTGGGGAGAAGGAAAGGGGAGAAAACTTCCTCCTTTCTGAAAAAAGTGTTTTCACCCCTTTCTCTCAAAGAGAGTTGTTTTGCCATATGGAGTTTTAAATGTTTGCTCTGCCTACTTGGTTATTTACTGCTCTGAGAGTCTGTGCTGCCTTTGTTGGCATGCTCAGTCTTTCAGGCAGCATGACAGAGTGCGAGACTGTTTACCTATTTCTACTAGCACTTATTTAGCAGTGAAGTTGGTTTCTGATCCAGGTTTTGCCAGGAATTCTTACTCTCAGAAACAGTAACAGGAGCATGGTGGTGGTGTGGACCTTAAGGGAGACTTTCTTTCTCCTCTTCTAGATAATAGCAACTTAAGTTATATGCTTTGCTGTCACTGATGTATTTGACTCATGGAAGAGGGGAAAGTTCTTTTATTCCTGAATTTTTTTTCAGGTAGAGAAACAAAGGACTTTGCGGAGGAGGTGGCGGAGAAGAAAGGAAAGGCAAATGTTTGGGCTGTGCAGAGTATCTTTGGAAGAATTGAAGTCAGCCAGCAGTTCGGTGTGCCACTTGTCCCTGCTCTGTGAACATCCACCATCTTCACTTATCCCCTCCACCAGCTTTTTTCTCTTGACCTAGCCAAAGAGAATGTGGGCTCTGTGCTGTCTCAGGGCTGGTTTCAGAGGTGCAGCATAGCTTCCAGCCCTGGAGGGCCTGGAGGGTCAAAGGATGAGCCTGATCTTTGCCACCAGCTCTGGGCTAGCCAAACTGGAAACTTGCATTCCCAGATAAACTAACTACTGTTCTCAATGTTCATTACCTTTATTAAGTTTCATGCTGCAATAATCTCTCAAGGGCCACAAGTTGAATGTATCTTTCCCTCATCTTCTTAAATTCAGTGTTGTGAATGACCACCTCTGTTGCTGAAGCCTGTTGTAGTCCACCTGTAGACTAAACAGCATTCTCTGGGTGAGCTTCAGGCTCGTACATTGACCCAATGCTAGAAAGCCTGCTCTGAGCTGCAAGAGACCCCAAGTGCTCCAGTGGATCTGGGTTTGAAAGCTGCATAGTCCTACTTCATAGTGTGGGTCTGTTTAGCTACTTGTGATTTTCAGCAGCGCTTTGACGTGTCTTTATTGTTTAATCCTGGGATCCTGCTCTTCCTTCAGAATGACCTGTCACCCATTTTTTTTCTCTCTTTTTCCAGGAATGGATGAGTGAATGTCACTTATTAAAATCAGAAAGGATGCTGTTAGCCATTTTGCCCAATATCTTGAACAGTACTGCCTGTGGGGCTCACTGCTCACTCTCCAGATTAGGTCAACAATTTGCTTCTGACCCAAGACTTTCCCAGACAGTAACCTGAGTGCTACCATTGTTTACTGAGCAATACTATACTGGAAATTAAAATAAATAAATAACTAAAAGAAGAAGAAATTCTTTCAATATATTTCTGTTTTATCATTTATGGATCTTAAAATCCAGACATTTCTCAACTGTCTTTCAAGGAGGCAATGACTCTTTGCTGTGTGCTGGAAAGTGTCCTTTATATTTGATATTAACTAATGGGGGTGAAATTGCTCTTGGCTCTTGATATTCCTAAGTGTTCCCCTTTGGGGGCTGGATTCCTTCCCAGCAAGTGGCAGCAACCACCAGCAAAGGTGAGTTTGACTTTGCTGCAGACTCTCCCTGCAGCAACCTGTGCAACTGTGCCAGCACTGACTCCCTTTGTTGGGATTATTCATTGAAGGTGAACTCCTTGAGCAAACAGAGAGCACAGCATGTCTTCCTGAGCACAAGCAAGGACCCCAGAGATGTGCTGGAGGTAAAGATCACAGAGTTAAACCACATCAGGCATTGTATAGGCTTCAGGCTGCTACCTCTAGCTAATCTTGGCTATTCTGTTCCAGGCAAGGGGCAGCTCCTCATGTTCTGAAAGAGCCTTTTGGCTCCAGTAACTGGGGGAAGGATTGTCGTTGTTTATGGTTTAGAAAGAAGGGAGGGAGAACTGGGATACTTGGCTCTATGTGCCTTACTTTTCCTATCTGTAAAGTGTGAGTGACAATATTTTACCTTCTTCAGAGGGACATTTGCAAGCTAAAGGACAGAAAGTGCTCTGAAACTCCACACCTCGGCAGTTGGGACATACTGGCAATCTGCTCAATAGCTTTTAGATATGCCTTACCTAAGCAAGAGTAGGCAATAAGTGGTATAAACACGCCATCTCTAATGTGCTGGCTGTTCCCTAGGTTCTGTTTGGTCTGTGCTTCTGCAGGGAGTGCTGCTATTTTACTGTGTGTTGGGAGCCTTCTCTTCCCTTTGTTCTGGGTTGCGACTCTGGTTGCTGGCCGAACTGCCTTTTCAGCTGAGTGAGAAGGTTCGTGTGTTCCAGTGTTGCCATCAGCTCAAATGAAGTTTGGCTAATGGGTCATGGTGCCTGCAGGCTCTCGAAGGCTGGCGTGCTTCTGCAAGCATCAGACTGGGACAGCGCCTGTTACCTCCAGCCTCTTGCATGAATTACAAATGTTGACATTTTTTATGGCATTGCAATTATGCTCTCTGCTGGCTCTGGACGTTCAGAACTAACTCTCTGTCATGACACCAAGGCATTTCTCTGGATATTTATGCTGTGAGACTAGGAGCAGAATGCAACCCTGAAGGCTTTCAGCAGTGTTAACTCACCCTCGTTGCTAGTATATGAGAAACCTGCCATTCTGTCTCTTCTTTGATATCTTCCCTGGATTTCTGCTGCTGCAAGGCTTCTCTGATCTCCACCGCTAAATGACACAATCTAGAAGAGAAATGTAGAAGTTAACTTAGCAGAAAAAGGTCTCTGTGTTTTAAAATCAGAGTGATCTTTGGGAAAGGAATTACTTAGATCTTTGATGCTGCAAAAGGCCAGGCAACTGGGGCATAGAGGAGAAACCCAATTGTTCAAAGAGTGGGAACACTGAGAGAAAAATGTTAGTGTCAATCTCAGGTTAATTGGAAAATATTCAAAGGACTTTGTTTTGCTGAATTTTGAGGTTAAAAGTTCCGCGGGATTCTATGAAAAGAACGCAACACTGACAGCTCCTTTGAAATGAGCAGAACCAAGCTGCAAAGCGAAGAACTTCTGAGAGGGGATATAACGTCCTCGAGGATGGATGGAGGGATGGGGCAGCAGGAAAGCAAAGATAAGAACAGTTTAACTGTTCTGGCTCCAAAAGAAGTCTGCAGTGTGACATGCATTGATAGGTATGAAGACACCGTTTTGAAGACAGATTCTTCTGTTCATCCTGACAGCCAGCATCAAAGACAAGGTTGCCTATCTCCAAACGCTCCCTGGATGCACGCACAGCCTGTGGGAAGCACCACACACACCAGGTGTGTTGTGACTCCACTGGTCTACTAGAAATATCAACAATCAGCATCAGTGGTAAACCTTGCATTGCTCTTCAACAAAAGCCCAGGTTCTTGGATTAACTGTGTGCACTCATTAAGGCCACCCCTTTATTTTGTTGTCTTTTGTTTTTCTAAACATAAAGCATTTCAGGACAGGGAGTGCCTTAGCTTACATTTATGCAGTATCCTGCAGAACGGGAAGTTGCCCACAGTACTGCAGACTCTTGGCAGTGCTGATTGTAACCTCTGTGGATGGGAGGGCTGGAGACTTGCCTGGCAAGTCTGGAGCCTGCAGAGCCAGTTCAGCTCAGGGAGCCTTTGGGGCTCCATGCAGCAAGGGGGGGAGTGACACAATAACTAGATTGTCTGTCCCTCTTCCTATGCCTTTTGCTAATGCAATTTTTTTAATTTTTAATTCCAGCTGAGCACCTTTCTGCACCATCTGTAGTATGGCAACATGAGGAGATGGAGACTTTCCATCATACCAGCTAAGAGAAGGTTTGAGAGCAGCTCATAAGCCTGGGAATCATGATTTAGAGAAGCCTATTAAGGGAAGAGGAAGATTCACTTTCCCCACTTATTTCCTGAGAAAAGGAGAATTTCCAGGATTGTGAGGCCCCACTGTATTACTTCAGGAGCATTTCAAGTCTTTGGAGAGCATGAAAATTAGTAACCATGTTCAGGGGTGCACAGCGTTTAACCATATACCTGGGTTCAGGAGAGAACTGGTGAGGGGATGGAAGCAGGGCACATAATAGCCAAGAGGCAAGTCCAAAGTACCTGGGAAGTGAGCACACTACCAGCTGGAGAGCATGACCTCCCATAGACCTCTTGGAAGAGGGAATCTGGCTGCCATTCTGAGGACAGTCCTGCCGGCTTCTTATGAAGAACAGAGTTATTTCTCAACCCTTTTGGCTTCTGTGCAAGTTTGATTGAAAAATCACTTCTATTGATTGAAGAGCTCTCTCTTCCTTCTAGCAATTTGAGTCACAGAATAAGGAAAGTGGGTTTCAGCCCTCTCTTGGTTTTTTTCTTCCCCACTTTGGACCACTATATCGAAAGCTGAGACTGGTTCTTCTAGTTTGGTCAACTCAATAAGTCACACCACCAAAACCTGCATGGTAACCCTTCCAGCAAGGGGTACCTCCAGAAATTAACCCACTCTTGAGCTGCAGACATTCAATGAAGCAATCCATTGTGTCACTTCTGTTGGACTTTTCCACTCAACTCCAAGTTAACGATGCAGGTTTTGTTTTCCTTCTGAATGTGGCTGGCTGGCTCAGGCTCCAGATCTTAGCTCTCACTTTTATCTCTGCATTTTACCTGTGGCTTTAAGTGCACTGTAATAACAAATAGTTTTTTGGGCTGAGAGAACCAGACAGTACCTGTAGGCTGTCATGAAGTTGTCCATTGACCTTCTCTTTTTGTTCTTGCAGTGCTTGGAAGGCTTTGGGACTGCTCATTATCCGTGCTGTGCAACGGTCACGGTGTACTCCAAGAGTCAGCAATGCATTGCGGAAAGGCCAAAACCCAACACCCATGTGGACTGGCCCCTTCTATCCAACAATAAAGTGACCACATGAAGAACTTTAACCTCATACTGACTGCTGCCATTGTTACTTTCTCCTGCATCAACATCACTCACCTCTTTTGGTTTAGGTTCAATGCAGATTAAAGACTGCACAAAATAGAGAAAACTCAGGGGGGGGGGACCCCTAATGCTGTTATCTGTAAAAAAACCAAACCCTGTTATCTGGACATGATATTTACCATCTTAGACAGGGTACAATCTTATGTTAATCTAGAAAGTTATCATTCATTTAGGAACATATGCTCCTTAACTGATTCCCTAATGGAAATAAACTGCCATTTACGGGCAAGAAAAGTGTATTTGGAAACCTCTTTGTATTTCAGCTCTGCAAAATGCAGAATCTGAGCTTCCAGCTTTGTGAGACTTATTTCTTTTGTTAATCCTGAAGGAGATGGTCCACTTGAGAAGTCTGGGTCATCTAAGACAACACAGAGGAAAGGTGTTCCTCCCCTCTGATGGAAGCATAACCCAGAGGAAATAAAAGTCAATGTCAACTGCAGTTTTGGACAGCTCTTGGAGTGATGCCTTTTGACAAGATGTGTTGAAAACTTCCATTAAATAAATGCCTGTGACCAGTTTTACAAAAGATGCAAAAGAGAAATGTGAGCAAAAGCCAAGCACGTTTTCTGTGTCTTGGAAATGAATTGCCTCCAACAAGCTCTCCTGGGAAGTTTAGGCTGTTTACTGTGTAAAAGTTACCATGACCTTATCTTTGTGTTTGTACATCAGTGACTAGCAACACGTCCACCTGTATCCGTGCAGTAGTGATACACTGCTATCAGCCTGAAACCTAGATAAGTTCAACTAATGTTCATCACCACTCAGTTTAATTGAGTGACGTGTTGCTCTCAGACCCTCTGCCACTTTCTGTTCCTTGCTAAATGCAAGTTGAAGCCTCTTATTCTTTGGGTTTTGTGCACTAAAGGATAAATGATGGTAAGACTTAAAAAAGCAGGGGAAAGAAGGTGAGTGGTTAAATTAGTGGTTTCATTTTCTTGCTTGCTTTCTCTTGTAGAAATTAGATTTGAATTGATTTAGATTTGGGTCTGGTGTTACTAGAGTTATCAAAAGTGGCATGCAGTTTTGGATGATAATCTGGATGATCTTCCAGAGGTCCAGGCATACTTAAAAGTCTTAGAAACTCATATTTCTGTTGCCTAAGTCTTTTGCAGAACTCTTGAATAGCCTTACTCGGAGCATTCAACCTTTCTGAACTTGAAGAATAGCACTAACCTCCTATAAGCTGAGTGGTGTGGGGTGAGATTCAGCTAATATTTGTAGAAGAGTAGGAGTTCTTTAGAGGCATGAGAGTCTTAGCTAATATTTGCAGAACACTTTGAGGTCTTGGGATAGATGCTGCTACCAAAGGGTGAAGTGGTATTCACATGTTCTGTCATGTCTGTGTTGTTTACAAATAGAATAGAATGATGTTTTGAAGGTCAGAGACCTTGAGAACAATAGTGGGTTTGAAGCACTCATTTATTTTTACCAAGTTCAGATGCCTGGCATACACTAGCATTTCATTTATATAAAAGATCTGATCAAACATTTTCGTTGTTTAAAGGGGTTGTTTTGCTTGGTTTTAGGCTGTTGAAATGTCAGATGGTAAAAACAAGCAAGAGTTCCAGATGGGGCAGCTGGAAGAGAAACATGACAAAGATGGTAATGGGAAAGCTTCAGATTCTCACTTGAGTGGGTGTTCCATGCCCTCACCTGTGACTTCCAAACCCACTCTCTGTGCAAGCCCTTGAGCCAAGCAGCATCCAGTGAAGAAGTTCTTTATTACCAGGGTAAGCAAAGCGTGTAACAGTTTATTTTCACTGTTCACTAATCTGTCCATGCTGGGAATTGTTTGAGGGCTGGAGTCTCATCAGGAGTACTTAACTTTTGTACAGCCTAGAAAATCGTAAGCACTCTGCTTTAATCACCCCAAATTTGAATTGTAGTTTCATGACTTATATTGACAGGGTGAAGAAGTGCCCAGTAGTTTGATCTCATTCACTGGCATCTATGCTGTGATTTACACCAGCAGATGAATCTCTCTCCCTAACTTCTAGTGAGTATACAGGCTAAACCTATATTTGAATAATGGTGGAAGACAAGGATACTTGTAAAATACTGTAAAATCCCTGGTCATTGATGAAGAAGTAAAAGATGGTGAAAAGGAATCTATCTAATCAGACAGCTCATTTAATACCAAAAATTGTGTCTCAATTCCTCTAGTCTATGGCCAGCTTTCTTGAAGACAAAGGGGGGCATAATTTGTACTGGCAAAGCTAACCCTGACTTAAAATCAGAGTAAACAGTTGGCGCAAATTGTAGCTTTTGTTTGTTTACACTTGAAGCTGTGCTAGTCACACAGGGCTGGAGTTGCAGCAAATTCCCCACTTATGTTTCTGTCTAATTTGTTATATTGGTGGTGGTTTATTCCCTAATGCTTAGGAAGCAGAGCACAATAGAGAAGACTGAAATTAACCTGGGAGTGACCAACTGCAACACCTTCTTTGCTGGTGTTAAATACTACATGGGAATGTACAAGGATGATATTAGGGTGGGCTTGGTTGATCACTGCCATTTATTGCGGCAATTATTTATTGCAAGGACTCAATTTTAAGCACTTTAAACTCCTGCTACCTTCACTGAGACAAAAGTTGCTTGGCACTTTGCAAGGCTGTGTCCTTAGTTTCTGTACCAATCTGAGGGATGGACAGAGAAGCTTTCCAGAAGGAAAAAAGGTAGCATTTGAAAGCCACATCTGTGACATGTTGTGAATGTGGTCTTTGGTTCTGTCTTGGAGACTGCTCTTCCAAAACATCACCTCAGGAGAGCCATATTCATCAGCAGAGATATTTATGAGCTACCATCACTGGCTGCCCATAAGCTATCATACCCAAAAGACAAAGGGGCGGGTGGAAATAATTATCCCTGAATTTGACAGTTAAGAACATGTGATGTATAGAGGAATGGAGCTAAACCCATGAGATCCTTATGTCTAATTAATGGCTTTTTGTTGCTGTGCCATAGCCTGCACTGTGCTGTGAGCAGCAGCATTCTAATAGGCAAGCGCCTTGTGCTTAGGTTTTGATCTTGCCAATTCAGGCTTGCTATATGTTTCCAAAAGCTAATCTGGAGATTTTAGACACATACTACTTTGCCTGTGTGTGTCAAATAGCATGAATGTATGAAAGCAAACATATAAACACACTCATAACTGGGCGGTCATTTTAGAGATTAATATTCAGATGATAAAACCCCAAGTGTAGAAAGCCATTGTTTACTGGCTTTGAATCCAAAGCTGGGAGGCAAAGCAGAAGTGCTTTGGGGGCCAAAAGTATAGACAGTAGCTTGCAGAACTGAATCATACCTGCTAGTAGAAAAAAATATCTGGCCTTGTTAATTACAGTCCTCTCTGTCAAATCCTTTTGCTTTGCATCTCTCTGTTGAAGGCCGCTTTATCTCTGCTGAGCAAAGATGATCGATACAGTCAAATCAAAACGGTGCAGGAGGAACGGTAGGGAGGCTAAAACCTAAAATGCTCCTGGTTCTGCATTTTGCTACTGATATGCTACTCATGTTGAAGCTTGTGGGCTTTCTAGGCAGGGGAACATATGAAGTTCATATGAAGCTTCACATAACTCTTGTGCCTTCTCATACCTCAGAAGAGACTACCAGTAGCTCCAAACCTTTTTCCCTCCAGCTCTGTCTTTTGTGTCAGCTGTTAATACTAATGCTTCACACAGAATCAGCTAGATTTTACTTTAGTTTAGTTTAGTTTATGTTATTCTTTAATATTTATCTAAAATGTAGTTTCAGGACAGGTGCTGAAATAACATGAGTGCATGAAGGAATCCACATTAACATGTTAAATACTTCTGCTAACTGACAGATGGTTCTAGCAACCCACAAGGCTCCTTGTGCTTCTGCCTTAGGTTCTATTGTAACAGCTCGAGATCTTTGACATCACTTCGGTTGTTTCCAACATCTTGGTTTTGGTGACAGGTATTGCTTGTCCAGAGCTAGTAGGTCTTCCCTTGTCATGATTTCTATGTCAGACAGTGAGGATGTCATGGCTGCCTTGTTGCCAGCTGCATAAGACATGTTGGGACATGGATATTTTAATTATTTTTTAGTCAGATAGAGGATAGGTGATGGGCTAGCTGACTTATTTTGACTCTGCTACTAGGGACTACAGGATGTAAAGCAAACTAATGTTAATGGCTTTCTGTGAAAGCACCACCTGTATATTTGACATTGATCTGATAATCTAGTTATTTTAGTTGTTGTTTTTTATTGTTGGGTTGTTTTTTTACTATTCTTCTGCAACTTTCCCTTATGTTAGCCAGGACCAAGCCATGGAAGGTCTATGTCATCAAGCATACAGAGAAAACTTCTGAAGCTTCTGGATTTTGACTGAGAGGTCATGAAGGTATACGTGGGATCTGGCTGTGGTGGTGGTGTGGGTGATAGGTTGTTGGAAAGAAGGCATGGGAGGGCTGGGAGAGGGGCATCATTGTGGTGCATGAGGTGTGTGAACACAGGACAAGTGCCCAGGCAGTCGGATTATGCTGGCCTTGGTGCTCACATTACTTCACATGGAGCTGGTATTTGGCCTAGCTCATTAAGAGACTGGTGTATATTTAGAATGCAGACCTATTTCCAATAATATTATTTCTGAAGCGATTGCTACATAAGTCAATTATGTCAGTCCTCTTAGAATGGCACTATTAATTATGTGAATTATAGGTACAGAGTAAAGATGATCAAAGCAGGTGGTGCAATGGGATGCTGAGAGAGAGTATGGTTTTACACTGGTGATGCCTGTTCACTGTTTTTGAAATTGTTTGAAAATGGATGATATATAATGTTTCTATTCAATTATAATAACAAAAGTGTTTTCTGGAGGGCATTTGATGGGAATTCAGGGTATCTGGCTCTCTTCCTTGGTATTTCATTGCCCAGCTGAGCAAGTTAAGTCCTCTTCCTGTGCTGTAGTTATTCCACTCTTAAAATGCAGATAATCGCCCATAAAACTGTGATAATTACACTGTCCTTTTCAAAAAGTACTTGGAGACCTACTGATTACAAGTTCTGGATGCATTTTGGAAGTTATTACTATTTTCTTTGTTTAGACAAGATAATAACAATAACAGACACGTCAACGTCAGTGAATCTGTTATTTGCTCAGAGCTGACAAGGGGAGATGGGAACTTGAATCATTATTGATTTCACTTTAAAGGTCTCTGTAGCAATTTCTTTAAAAGAAACAATGAAGGTTGGTGCCAGAGCTCTTTTTTGCTGGAACTTGGTGCTTCTCTGCAATGCCTATTTCTAGTTAAGAAAATCCTAGCAGCTGGCAAATGACAACTCTTCAGTCTAATAAGGTGGCACATCACTCTTGTCTGGGAGCGTAAATGTTCTGTATTTAAGAATCTTTGCGGGTGGCACTCTAGATTTAGCAGGAGACAAGAATAACTTCTATTACCAATCCTGACAGTTTTGGGGTCTCCCAAAACCACTTGAAAAGTGCAGACGTTGATACTGTCAGCGTCAGGTTTAGGTGCTTTGGAAAGCCATTTTTGTGCTAAAGAGCTGTGTATCAGCCTGAGACATCCACCAAATGTCATCCATTGAGAGGCAGCCTTTTTTCCACGTCTTAAATACTGTTTTACCTCTTGATACTTTCTGAAAAACTTGTCATGTTTTAAATTGCCATCCTAAAGAGGAGTAGAAAAGAAGCCCCTACCTGACCTTGAGTAAGTGAAGTCTAATTTGGCTGGAAGGAAGGTGTCCATTTATATGAGTAAGAGAATGGGTAGCTGCTGGAGGAGCCTGCATCACTTATAGAGAGCTAGCATTGATATACTCTCTCACTCTCATACTATTGTTATTCAACGTGCCTAAAAACACTGTTGAGAGGAGAAGATACCTTAGGTTAGAATCACTGCAAGGCATCCATATATATGACAGCGTTGTGGCAATAGGTGCTTCCCACTGTTCTCCAAGGTTGGATCTGAACTTAGGACCAAGCCATTTTGCAGTTGATTGTGGCTCAGGCTGAGTCCATAACAAAAAAGATCACCTTCTGCTTTTGCAGGAAGTGATACTTCACACAAGAAGCATCAATTGATCTTAGTGGAGCAGGTGAAGGCAGAAAGAAGTAGAGAAAACTGAGTAAATGCTTTCCCACTCATAGAGACTGGTCTTGCTGAAACAATATCTTCCAACCCAACAGACTGCCATTACTACATGGCCAGAGAGCTTTCTTCACAGAAGTCACTGAAATACCTTCTTTTTGCGAACTGCCAGGTTGAAGGTGCCAGTTCTGCCTTTTATGTGGTCTTGCTGCAAGACGTCAAAACTGATGCTGCATTTCCTAGTGCTACATGATGTTTACACATGCCTTGAGCATCAGCCAGTCCCTTATCCAAAGAATTTGTTTGGAACAGGTCAGACAAACCTGGGATAAAGAAGCTGCTTTTCTAAACCTGGTTTTAAACTGGTGTGGGCACAGAGGAATCTGAACCCAAACCCAATACTTTTATCCAGTTGTTGTGAACAGCATAGAAAATATAGCCAGATTCTTTCAACAACTGATTTGATCATTTGGCAACAAGAAGATAAGCAAAAAGCAGGCTTCTTCCATCTCCTTCGGGAATACAGTATCCTCAATACAGACATCTCTGCACATCCTGCTCCCCAGGATCTATACCATAGTACTGGATAGGCTCTGAGATGAAGGAAGTTTCTGTCAGAAGATGGGAATCCAGATTTATGGAGTTCCCCAAACATAAAAACTACCTTTCTGCTCTCTTACTTGGCATTTTATCCCTGCTATTGACTCTTGCCTCCTGCTTTCACTTCTTGCCCTTCTTGGGGCAGGGGATGTTACCTTTTTTCAGGATACAATTAGTTAGGTGGCAACTCTGCGGTGTCACAGTGGCATTTGGTTTGGAAAGTGGCAGCCCGGGGGCTAACATTCATACACTGAAGCTTCTGGCATCCTGGTAAGCCCAGTGAAATTATCTTGTAATGGCTGGGTGCATACTGCCGCGTCAGTGTAGTCACACAGTGTGTACTGCAGGTTGCCTAACCTAATGGCAGGCTGAGTGCCAGCTGGACACAACAGTACATGTGGGTCCTTACCTTGTGGGTAGGGAATGGTGCTGTGATCCCCTGATGTTGTCAGGCACATCCACATTCTTCATGGACCATTGGAGTTAATACTGTCTTTTAGCAATGATAGTCGAGTTAGCACTTGTCTGTCTTGGCAATCCTGCATATTTGCTTTATTTTTTAAGTATCCCAACTAGCAAAGGAGAGTGGCATAGGGCAGGTGCAATATGACTTGCTCTTTCTTATGTAAAGTGTAGCTGAGTTGCTGAGGTTGTCAGGCTGCCCCATGTGACAGTTTTTCCTTCTCGGGGACACCCTGCTGCCACCCACCAGGTCCTGTGCTTTGTTCCATGTTGCAAAGATGTGTCAAAGTGGTTTTCAAGCCAGTTCAGCTGAAGTGGTGATTTGTGTAAAGTTTGAAAATGTTTGAGCACTCTTTTTAAGGACTAGTTGCCATTTGTTAAGTGTTAATGCCTTAATTTCTGCCTGTAGCCAGAAGTTTTTTAAGATGCCAGTCAAGTGGCTACCAAATACAGGCGGTGCCCGTGCAACTTTCACTGAGACCCAGGAGCTTTTGAATTTCCTTTGTTGGCAAATACAGGGGAATCAGGCGACCTAAAAATACCTGCTTGTAGTGCACAAGTCCACTGATAAACAAGTTTCTTTTGAGCTTTCAACATTTTTCCTCTTTCCCCAGACATCAAAACTTGAAGTATTAATTTTTTCTTCAGAGCACGAACCCTATGATCAGCAAGCTGAATGTCTGAGAATGGCTTCACTAAAAGATGACACCCAAATAGTCTGCTCCCAATAAAATCAAGCTAATTTGACACTGTAACTTTTAAGTGGCTTTGGAAAATAACTTCCAGAACTACAGCTAATTACTTATGATTGTCTGGGAGCATTCATCTGAGTGGGTCCCGAGTGCTTCCCGGATCTTGCATAAAGCACAGCGTTCAGGTGCTCTAGTCTGTTTTGAAAATTGTCCCTATTCAGAAGCAAAAGCCTGAGGAAAAAGTCCGCTGAAATTACTTAAAAGCTGAATATACTTCACATTTGAAAATATTAAGGCTGTTAGTTAAGGTTCCTAAGTCATATTGACATTATCATGGCTGTGTATACCAAGTCCATTTAGTTGTTGGCTTGGAGCTCTTTACAATACAAGCCAACTTAGTTAATGAGTGCAGTTCTGTGTTATTAGTTACCCTAAATCAGCTGGAAAAGCTGCTGGATTATATTTCTGAAATGGAACTGAATATGCTCAATCTCCACAGGATGGGAACGAAGAATCATGCTGCAATTCTCTTCCTGCCTGCTGATGCCAGGGTCAGAGAAGTAGGTCACACCTTTCTGTTTTTGAGATGGAGAAATACTCATTTTAGACCAATTTGCTCTGAGCACGGAGCTCATCTGCTGGGTTGAACCAGGGCATTGTTGCTTTCTCTAGTGCATTGTTCTGCTCTCCTCTAATTAGCTCCAAATGTTTCTTATGCCTGGAACACAGTGGTAGTAATGAATAATGGGCTCTCTTCTCTTAACCCTTCGACCCCTAATTTGGCTGTGCACTCCCACCTAGATGCTTTCACTTTTCTACATCCATCAACTCTGTTTTTGTCTGACAGCTGCTTGCATCAGACTTGCTGCCCTATCACCTGCTTTCTCCTGCTCTGCAAATTGAGTAGGAGATTGTGGGAGCATGATCTGGCCTTCCGGAATTTACTTTTAAGGTCATGATGCTTTCTTTGTATGTGTGTGTGATTGCCCATAAAGGTGCACCCCATATGCCATTGGCCCGGGAAAGGGGAAAAGCCACTGTCACCCCAGGCCTTCTGCTTTGGAGAAGACTTTCCCAGAAAAATAGTGCAACTTGTTGATCTGTAGAACTGCTCTAGCTACATGTCAGAAGAAGAAAGTTGCTGTGGGTTGATCCGAAGAGATGGGTTTTAATTAGTTGTTACTTTGGCTAAACAAGAGTCCCCCTCAGATTTATTGGGGGAGGCTGCAGATGTTGAAGAGATCATGTGTGAGCAGACATGTGAGAGTCCAACCCCGAAGAAAGCAGGAGTGACACCTTACATAGGTAAGACCCCAGGGTTAGTGGGAGGAAGGAGAGGTGGAGAGTTGCTTCACATAAGTCATGGGGGAATGCTTGGAGGAGGTTGGACCAGGGCATATTCTGTCCTACGAAACAGTACAACTTCCAAACACATTCTAGTTGCCTTCCTCTTTACAGAAAATCTTTCTGATTTAATTTGCTGGGTTTTTTTTCCAATTCAGAAAACTGAGCCATCAGCCCAGCATGTTGAGCTCACCCCTCACTGCTGCAACCAGGCTTTTGGAGGTCTGGCAAGTGTAAGTGTAGCTCCCTGGGCCAACACTCCCACTTCAGCACATGTGGCCATTGTCCCCTGCCCTGTGCAGCTTGCCATGTCTGTTGTGTCTGTGCTGTTTCGCAGTGAGGCCCCTCGACTCACTGACAACACCTTTCAACCTTGACAAAACACTCAGAAGAGTCTGCAAGCCCTTCCTCCGCAGAGGAGTGCGGGTACAGAGTGCTGTATGCTTCTGCTGCTCCTGGCCTGCTCTCTACCTGACTTATTTCTGCACCACCCTGTCCTGCTGCTGCAGAGAAATGCCCCTGCATTATTGCAAAGGCCAACGCTCTGTCATCACATGCTGTCTGTTTTCTAACTGCCCAGTCTTGTAAAGCACTGACATTTGGTTAGGTTGGAAACAGTTTGCAGCTGGAACAGCACTGCTCTGTGTCCCTGGTGGGAAAGGCTGAGCTTTTGTTTATGTTGGTGTTGTCTGTCCTGCAGTACATGAGGGCTGGGCTGAGGCTGGGGGTGTTTCAGTGGTACGATGCTTTTGGATGCTTGAGTCACAGGTCTGTGTCTCTCTGTGCAACATGTAACTTCCAAAGAGCTGTATCCACTATAAATTCCTTTTCCTTCACTAAATAGCTCCCTGTGGCCCAGGACTGGGAAAGAAAAGGGTAGGCACTGCAGACATTACTTTCTGTGCTACATGACCACTGTGTGACTAACATCTCTGGAGGCTCAAAACACTGAAACTGGGCCACACCTCTTCTTCATCACTCTCACATATCAGTTCCTGCCCAAGTCTCTTCCCAACTTCCTGGGCTCTTTTCACAGCCCGGGAACCAGTACCCCAGCTGGGGTACAGAGTGATCCTGCTGGTGCCCTAGGATAGTTTGGTGGAGAGAATGGTTTATTCAGGCTCATACTCTTTTTCTTTCAAGATACAGATAATGACTGGGCAACAGAAGCTTCCCCATTAACCAAAGGCTACCTCTACTCCTTGGTGAGGTAGAGTCCTTGGAGCTCCTGTCACTGCTGTGTTGATACAGTAAGTTTGCAAAGGTGGGAGTAGGACTCTACAGCTGAAAGATAATTCTCTGTGAAACCTTGATTATTTGTAGGCTGTAATTACAAGAAAAGACCATGCTGCTAATCTAGTCTCACCTTCTGCCTCATTCAGACAAGACCTGTACCCATAATGTCTGCATCAAGGCTAATAATTCACTGTTAAGCTACAGCATATATTTTAGGAAGACAGAAAATCTTGTTTGAAGAGTTCCAAGGGTGGAGAATCAAACTCTCCCCTACACGATTTGTTCAAGTCATTAACTACTGGCATTACTGCAAATTTTAATTTTCAAATGCTCTTATTATTTCCAGTTTGATTTTATCCAGCTTTTACTTTGAGCTTCTGGATCGAGTTACAGTTTTATTTGCTTAGGTTCTCGGAGCTTTTTAGCTTCTCGCAGTCCCCTGATGAGAAATGTTAATAGATTTAGATCAGATCACCTCCAAACCTTCCCTTCAGTAGGCCAAACAGATCTGCTGAAGTCTCTTCATCTTCCTTTCTCTTTCTCTGCAACATCTGGAATTGAATGATGTGTTGTGTTGGATCAATCATCTGCTCAGAGCAGCATCCCACCACCTATTTGATGATGCATCAACACATGCCATTAAAAGCGCTTCTTTTACTTGTGGCTGCTTTCTAGACCAAAACCATCTGTGAATATTTTCCACTGGCCTAGCCCAGAGGAACTAAAGTCTGGAGCCGAGGGCAGGCGTTACCTGCTCGCCACAGGGGGGGTTGGGAGGGCCGGCAACGCGGGACCGGCTCTCACCGAGGGGCCGCGGCTCCTGCCTCGGTAAACAAGACTTGCCCATTTTTTACCAGTTCCTCGCAATCAACTCCTTCGCTCGAAGTTGGGGTTTTTTTTATTGGGTTTTTCTTGTTGTTGTTGTTCTTGTTGTCGCTTGTTTGCTATTGCCCTCTAGTGGCAATAGGGTGAGCTATGGCTTGGCTCCTCAAGTTTTGTTTTCAGTTAGTTTTTCCCTGCTAACTACACTGGGGCAATCGTCTTGTTGAGACTTTGGATTTAAATAACGTTATGTACCTGTATTTTAACATTCAGTTTTATTATTTAAAGCTTTATGCTATGCAGGAAACAAAATTTATGTCTTTGCAATCAATATCTACTGTCCTGCCACAACTGAGAGCAGAATAAACTTTCCTCCTCATCAAAATATTTTGTCAGCAGAAACTGCAGAAAATTTCAGAATTAAAATAATTCGGTCCTGTGGAGGATGAACTCTGAAGTGAACTTTGTGTGCACTGTTAGCTGCCAGCCTGGTTCAATTTGGTTTGAGTTATAATTATTGCCTTTTTACTGCTTGTATTTCTATCTAAAGTCTTTGTTTTCATTTTAAAGAGTGAACTATTTAAAGCATAATCCCTTCCAATCAATAATTATTTTTTTGTTGTTAGACAAGCCAAATAATTTATCGAATTATCTTGGCTAATCAGAGTCTGCCTTATAGAGATCCTAGAAATGGTTTATTAATGAGACCTTGTTTTTTTTCCTGGTTGTAATGTAGGGAGATCTTAATAAGCAATGAATTGCTGTGGCTGCAATCGCTTATGACAGGCTTAAAAGGAAAATAATAATACCAGAACTAATGTGATTGCTCTCCCTACACTGCCATCCGGTGGATGCAAAATGCATTTCCTTTTCAAATGGTAAGGGAAATTCTCCTACTGATATCACAGCTTGCAAACTTGCACCAAGCTGGTTCTTACTTGTAAGGCAATTTTCAGACCAGTAAGGAAAATGTTGGTTATTCTTTAAATTTTGTTGTTTCAAATTAGGGAGAAGCTTTCCAGTCTCTCATCTACAACAACAACAACAACAAAAGAACCCCAAACAACCCAAATCCAACCAACTCATCCTCTACCCTAGAATGGGAAGTAAACCTAAGTGGGTCTTGAAAAAAGGCTTTGAAAACATCCCAGAGACTCTGCTCTGAGTATCTGGCATGTACAGCCCAAGCCACTGAGCACTTCTTCTCCGGATGCTTTTGGAAAATGAAGGTGGAGCTGCTATTTTGATTTTTAGATAGTCAGTGTGTGGGCTAAAAACAGCAGAGCCTTGGGTCGGATGCAGCACTGCATTTTTGGCTTGGGGTGGGGAGGCACCAGGCCAGGAGTTAACTCTCTGCTTTTCCCTCTAGGACTGATAACTGAAATAATTAGAAGGAGCAAGTCATGGTGCTTGCAGCCTCCTGCCCACTGGTCTGCAAATGGGACTTCACCACACTGAGCTGCTTCCAGAGCAGCAAGTCTTGCACACTGTTGGCCACTTCACCATCCCATAGAAATCTGGAGAAGTGAGTACCGGGAGTGGATGGAGGCAATAAGAGACACACAGCTGTTAGGGCTCTGTCGTTGCCTCCGTTTTTCTCTACTTCTGAACCTTACATGTATTTATCCAGCAGCTGCAGCAATAGGATATCCTGTGCCTCTCTGCAAGGAGGGCTGTAGAAGTGGAGCAGAATAACTAGCTCCAGGGACCTGAGCTGGGAGGATGAATTCTGGTGTTTCGGCTGCTGCAGGTGGGCCAGGCAATCATCAGGAGGTGGCATCTGTCCACTGAAGGCATGTTGGCCCATGCTGGGCATCTTGGTTTTGGTGACCTGGGAGCCTTGGGTTTTTCTCTAGAGCATGCTACCTCTCCGAAGGGGCTCTGCAGTGTAGTTTGGAGTCCCCAAGGTCCTGCTCCAGAGATGGGAAGTCCTGCTGCCTCACAGCACTGCCAGCACCTTCCAGTTCTGAGTCATCCCCTTGCCTGTTTATTCTTGGTATTTATTTATTTACCACCATGTCAGCCCAGAGCATGCTGGCTGTGCCGAACTCTCCTGGTGGCCACTGCCAGCTCTGACAAAGTCCCACAGTGCTGGGAGTGTTTCCACGCTAAGCTGAGAGGGAGAGAGGCTGGGTTCCTGTGAGAGCAATGTCACTGCAATCTCCCATCAAAGGCGTGCTTGGCTCTAGGTAATGAGTGCAGTAGCACAGGGTAAACTACTTTTACCCTCCCCAAAGAGCCCCTGGCTCACAACTCTCTCCTTAAGCAGCTGGGGGGGGGGTGGGTGGAAGGAGGTTAAGAGGCATATCCTTTGCTGTAATTATATCCTGTTGCTAGAGATATTGTGCTCCACTTAAAGAAATCATCTTAATACAGCCTCCCAGAGAAGGTAATTACTGTGCATCTTATGAATGGCTGCATGTGAATGTCTGCTCAAACTGCTGTCAGCAGCAAGTTTCAACACATCTTACATACCAGGCATTTTACAGCCTTAGTTTTATTTGTTTTCATCGCCCTTGCCTTGTGCTTTATTTTTCATTAATGGATCTGGTTGAGTTGCTGGTGTTTTTTTTGTATGGTGTTGGTTTTCTTTTTCTTTTTCTCTCTTTTATTTATTTATCTATTTTTGTTATGAGGCCAGAGTTCATGTCTTTGATGGAGCATTTGGGTGGTGGCAGTGGCTTTTATTTGCTGCGTTTCTATTACAATGTGGTGGCTTGAGGGGGAACTGGCTGGAGGATGCTATTTCCGAGGAGTTCCCATATGGTAGGATCTGATTGGACTCTAGTTTTGTAGTCTGAGCCCAGGAAAATGGACACCTATCACTGTTGACAAAACTTAGTGTCACTCTATCTCTAGTGTAACTGCACAGATTTAAGTCCATGAGACTATTTTTCCTGTTCTTCTTTCCCAGTTTCTCTCTTGTATTGGAAAAGAGTTGGTGACTATCCCACTTGTTCCCAAACAGGGACATTGGACCTTTGAGCTTCCTGGGGGTCCTCTGAAGTAAATCTCTGTCCTGCCACTGGCACCAAAGACACTCCCCACTCCTTCTTCCCTCCCTCCTCCCCTGTCTTTGGTTAGCAATCAGTATAAGTGTCACTGCAGTATGGCCAGAGTTTTGGAGAGCCATAGCCTGGTAATGCAGGACATGGATATTGCCATATATGTGGCTTCAGAGCCATATCCATTGTAAGGATGTTTGAGCTAAAGAGTTGGAGGAACACCACCAGAGCCCTGGTTTGTCACAGTAGGAGTGATGTGGCTACTCTTCCTTTCTCAAAAGACACTCATGTTTGCCTTTCCCCAGCAGTATGTGTGGTAATCTGGCCTCATGTTGTGTGTGTAGTGCCACAGTGTGTGACCGTGACACCCTGCGTGGCTGTAAAAACATCGTGTCCATCTCCTGGCCAGCTCAAGGGAGGATTTGAAACCGCTTCTTGGATTGCTTCCTTGTGCAACTGGCTGGGGCTTGCTCTTGCAATGCTGAAGCTGAATTGTTTTAGTCCCCTCAATGATTTGTTGTCTTTGTGGCCAAGCTTCTGTGCACACTGAGCATCTGCTGTGTTGCACTCAGAGGTGGCTCCATCCTGGGGCTGTGCAGTGCTCCATGTCTATCTCCATGATTTCCAGTGAAGCCTGAAAGGCAGCCTGGCTCCTGGAGGATGGAAGGTGCTGTAATAAATGTGAGCTCATAATGCTGCTGTTAAAAATAACTGGAGCTAAATTAAAAAAGAAAAAAAAAATCTTATTCAGCCCTACCCCAAGGGGGAAATGGACATGAGGAACTGGGCAATCATTCTGTAAGTTCTTTTTCTTTAGACTATATTTAAACCACAGCAAGAGCCAGATTCTCAGCTGGTGTCAATTGTTGTTGACTTCAGTGGAGTGAAGCTGGTTTACACAAGTTGAGGCTGCTAAATGCCAGCATCTGGATGAAGCTGAGACACAGCTGCAATTACTTTTGCAGAACCTCCAGTCTGAGGCTGGTTCAAAAGCTCTGATGAGCCCTCCTGAGTGCTTGAGCCATCAGTGCTCTGATTCAGCAGCTTTTTTGGGATGTGAAAGGTTATGAAAGGACCTTTACTCAGGTCAAAATTGGTTCTAATCTCAGCTGGGTTCTGCAAGTCTTATGTCTGTCATTCTGTTGTAATCACTGCTTTAGCTGGGCTCCTCTGAAAAACCTCTGCAAAACCTTTTTACTTGCTGCTTCACCAGCATCATCTCCTGTCTAGACACTCTAATTATGAGAAGCAGGGAGCGTACAATGTGATGTGTAGATAACCCGGGATAACTCCAAGGCAACCATGTGCTGCTTCCATCCCTCCCCTGACTGCCCTCCCAATTAGTTTTGCCAATTTGTTGACTGCTCCCGCATGAAGATTAGCAAAGTGGGGACTGTACAGAACCACCTGGGCAATATCCATTTGAACTTTGCCTTCAGGAGCGGGTTCTCCAAACCGTAGAAACTTATAGGCAAACATCTTCAAAATGCAGTGGAATCTAGGTTTAGTCTTACCTACTTCTGTTTTTCTGTAGGCAGTCAAACTCTCTGGATTAAATAAACAACCAACCTCCCGCCCCCCATGCTATCAGCAGATGGCATTAAGTCTGTAAATTGCTTTGAGTATTTTTTGTGTACTCGTATCCACTCTAATTCTGTTTTTATCTGTAGAGTTGTTTTTGATTTACGCCAGCATAGATGGTATCCAAACTCAAGCTCAATGTATTTCAGCTACATCGTTTACATAAGAGCTTTTAAAGCTGCAGATTTAACAGGAGACCACCAAATAATCAATGCAAATGTTGGAATGCATTTGCTTAATTCAGTTGCTCTCCCCAGTATGCCACCTCCAGGAGCGTGTAATGAGAGGAAAAAACCCCTTTTTTGCCTTCTCCTCACCCTCCACCATCCCCCCCTCTTCCCCCTGTTGCCCTTCTTTAATTTGTCATCTTCCCTGATTGCTTTGCTATAGCTGGTACCAAAGAGAATTGTCTGTGACATTTAGCAAGGCCCCTGGGATTCAGACTGTTTCCCAAGTCTTTGCACTAGCCCTGGGGTGCTGCGTGGGTTTGCACGGGTCTCTGCAGGAGCTGGGGCATGTGAGAATAAGCTGTTCTCTGCATTTTGATTCTAAATCAATGTGCTTTGAAGTGATTATAGGGAGGGCTTCTTGTTGTTGTTGTTGTTCGTAGCAACTTTTGAAAAGGGCCATACTGATCTGCGGGGGAAGTGCCACCAAGCAGTCCACTTCCGCTCCTTTGGAGGCACCTTTTGTACTCCTGGTAGTGACATGGGTGAGCTAACTCTCTGGGAAAAGATTTTGTGTTGCAGCCCTTTATAGCCTGGATTGAAAAGCTTCTTTTTATGGATCCTGGTAATTGAAACATGCCATGAGCATGGGTGACTTTAAAAGAAGTTGATACTAGAGCCAGTTAATGAGTGACCTGCATAAATCTCCCAACTTTGGGCTTTGGCAGGAGCTGCTGAGAGGAGGCTGCAGAGTGTTGGGAATATTGCACAGGTTTAACTAGGGTCCATTCCTCAACTGGAGGAAAAGTCTGAGTACTCTCCCTTCAGCGTAAAGTTAGATTTTCATCCAGATTCACTCCGGACACATTGAAGCATATACTTATGAAGAGCTGAATTTCGTGGCTGATGTACTGAAAAAGTGGACCTCAAATCCCAAGCCCCTGGAGTCCAACTCCAGGTGAGATTTCTGGCCCAGTCTAAGTGGGGTTGTCCACTCAAACCTGAGACTCTGGCTGAAGCTGCGGCTCTAGGACTCTTCCCAAAAGAGACACCTGTCCTGAACAGGAATCATTAGAGCCAAAGGTGGGCCAGCTTTGTGTGGAAAAGGGAGACTTGCCTTTCCTCTCTCCAGCCCTTTCTGCTCTCAGGCTGCTGGTCTGTGCTGGTTGAGGATCAGTTTTGGAATGTGCATGATCCCAAGTAAAAAGGAAGCTCCACATGATGAAAGCACAGTTCTTTCCTTTTTTTTTTTTTTTTTTATTTTTTTTCCTCCATCACCATGTTCTTATGTTGCCCTGAATGTGTGCCTGGACATTGCATTGCAATGGCTTTTTGTGCCTCATACAGCTCTTGCCCAGCCCATAACCAGTTCTCCCATGCAGCCATCCAACCTGGACATGACATCCCTTTTCCCTGTGTTAACTGGATGATACTTGCACCGTTGCAGTGCACCATTGCTAAACCTGCAGCAATAGTTTGAAGCTGGCTGGCATATAACCTATTCGACAGCTGTAAGACAGCGCAGTGCCAGCGGAGTGGGACTATGAGGTCCTCATCTGTTTTGAAGGTAAGGGTGCCAAGCTGAGTGTGCATTGGAGGTCCCACTACAGTGATTTAAATCCTGTCCTGGCTGGGGGATAGTTCCAGAGTATGCTATGGCAGGCTTTGAATCAATTTGTTGTTCCTTTGCTTATGATGAAATTAGTGCACTTTTTTGATGTAAACTAGCCATGAGATTGTTTACTTTGGCACAAGGATGCATGTACTTTCTGAGATGCATGGAATTTAGCTACCAGGGGGTTGTTTAATTTGTTGCATTTACAAAACAGATGGGGTGGTAGGGGGAGGTTCTGGGACAGGGTTTTCTTAATGCTTGCTGCCTCTGTAGTTTCCTTTGTTGTTTCCTGGCTGGAGCAGGGTGGGTTTTCATCACATAGAGAAGACAGACAGTACATAAGACTGAGATGCATTTTGCACTCAGGGCAAAAACAGCACAGGCTTGTGCTGTTGTTTTGTCGGTGTCTTTGCTAAGATGGGACCCCTGCTTACTGGGGCTGGTGGAGGTACAGAAGCACCATGGAGGTCTTGCACATTGGCCTGGCTCTGCCCTCCTGACTCCTGAAGAGCCCTGTGGGCTTCAGCAGACCCACAAGGCATCTGTGATGGCATTGTTGTACCACTGCAGAGCAACAGGAGGGAAATCTTCAGAAGACACACGCACCAGAGCTGGCTGGGGTGGGATGAGGCCATCATCATGCTACCAGAGTTCCACTCAGTGTTACTGAGTTTAGGCAAAGTGTTCTGTTGAGGTGAGAAAGGGCTGTCATCCTCAATGGGGAACTGAAGTGTAGAGAAGACAGAACTCATTCAAGGTCTCACAGAGGGTGCCTGAAGGAGAATGAGGGTGGATCCCAGCTCTGCTCAGCCAAGTATTTGAGCCTTGTGTCAGCCGATCATTTTGGACAAGGCTAGAGTTTCTCTCCTCCAAGGGCCAAGTTGGCACCAACTTGGAAGGGATGTGTGGAAGTCTCTGCTGTGTCCATTTCTGTTGGCTTGTGCATGCTGGGTCACAGGGCATCAGAAGTGCCACTTTCCACTGTATTTCCAAACAGAAAGAGCATCCGTTCTCATGGCCTCTGCTGCTGAACTCCCTGAAGCCTTCATGTTCTTGCCTCAGGGCTCATTCTGAGTGGCCAGTAACCCTCTCTTTGAAAGATCCTTGCAGGAGGGACTTTGGAGCAATCAGCCCTAATCAAACTTGGCTCTTGCTTGGAGCATGATCGTGTTTCCCTGCATACCACTGTGGATGTGGCAGGCAAGGAATTCTTCATCGTGTCTGATGACCTTGCCTTCAGGGCAAAGTGCCAAGAATGCCCCATGTTTTCTTGGGGTGGGGTGCTGTCCACTACTAATGCCCAGCAAAGTGTGATGACAGGGGTGAATGCACATTGGGATTGCTGGGGCATTTGCTAGGGAGGCTTGATGGGGGAGGATCCCGGATGCCACCGCCTTATTTTGGGCAATGAACTGAGATGCTGAGCTAGATCTTTCACAGTTCAGCCAATTTTCTGCCCCTACAGAAACATTTCACAGACATTAATGCTTTGCCCATCTAGGTGTCATGTTTCTGGGAGACCTTTACATGTTCTGCTGAGCCCATGGCAGATGCTTTTACCCTTCCTCAAATCCCAGAGCTGAAGCATTGTTTTTAAAGGTGCTTGAGCATTTTGCAAGCCTCCAGTGACAGAACAATGACTTTCTTGCAAGTCAAAAGGTTTTCTGTCTGCTTAGTGACCTCTTTTTACCAAGGCTAGTGGGATATCAGATGCATGTAGACAGATGCTGCTTAGGCAAATAGAATGTTAATAGCAACTGTCAGATATTTAACCCTTGTTCTTTTTAGATTTTTGGAGCTTCCTTCCAGTTTCCATATGGAAAAGTTGAGGCATAGTCTCAGCAGTCTGCAGCAGTCTGTCCCAAGCAAGTCTGACCAGAAGAATACCTAAACTCCTAATTTCTCTTTACTCGGTCTGGGTCTTGATCAGCATACTCCTCTGTTTCTGGTACTAGAGCCTGCTAGGAAGAAACAGAGTGTGTTTGTGAAAAGAAGGGCATCCTCTCCAAAGGCAATAACCTAGATCATGCGTTCTTGCTTCTCTTATTGCACCCCAAATGAACAGAGAGTTGGCTCGAGCAGGAGGCCATTCTCATGGATGAATCAGCTACGGAGGATAAAGAAAGTAAGTGTCTTCCTTGAGCAAGGTGGTGTTTTCCGTATATGCTGTAGCATCACAGAGCTGCTGTGCAAGGTGGGGCATGCAAGCTGAAATGTAGCCTCCAGTGATCACCTTGGAGCATTGCTTTCCAGCCTAGACTGGATTTTGCCCTGCTTTGTATGCAAGTATGCTTTACAATACTGCACAAAGCAAAGGCATCATGCTAACAGACCTGAAGAGCAGTACCTGGTACCTGTTTGGCCACGGCAGGGTACAAGGCCAGGTGAAAATGTAAGCAGCAGCACCGAAGGTGAAAAAAATAGCTGGCAGTTTTAGGCTGTGGGTTCTCTATTAGGCTTCTGCAGTGTGTCTCTATTGTTCCCTCCTAACTCACTCCATCATTCAGCTCCACCTTTCTAGTAGCTGTCCATCTGGATCAATTTACTGATTAAGCCCTGCTGCCACCTGTGGGAAGCAGAGAGTTGTGCCACCATGCAGCAAGTTCAGGGATGGCCTGATCCTGCTTGGTGGTCCTGCCTGGAGCTCTGAGCTCTTCCTAAACTGGGAAGGAGTAGAGCATGTGTAAGAGGAGAGAGGATCCCCAGGGTGTCTACATTTTCCTGCCTGCAAGCATTTCAATGAAAGACTGCACAGTTATACGTCCCCTTATTATTCCAGGCTCGTAAATTCCTTTTTGGAGAATTTAGATGTGGATGGCTGCCCCTTGTTGGTGGACAATACGCAGACAGTTAGTGAGGAGACTGTCCCAGTCAAGCTTCCAGACCAGATACCAGATAAAAGACCGAAGTGGGATAGCTCAGGAACATGGGTGGAGTAGAGCTGGACAGTGTAAGTGACAGTGAAATGGAAGGGTGTAGTGGAAAATCAGGAATTTCACCTTCAACTAGTCTAACCAGGATCCTAGGGGGGAAGGTTTCCAGGCATTGTGGAAGCAGCTTTGTAAACTTTGATGGGGAATTGGATGGTGTTTTATTGTTTTATTTTTCCATGCATGTGAATGAGCACAGAGTTTGGCAAAGACCTAAGTCTCAAACTCTGGTGCATTACCCCTCACTTACCCATTGATTAAAGGGTGCTGCAGCACACTACCACCCAAAAAGACAGGGAGGGAAAGGGAATCTATAAGAAAGGGCATAATTTCAGGAATCCCTTGGAAGTCATTCCCTTGGAAGTCCTTCCCTTGGTGGGCCATTTCAAGCTGGATGCTCTTCAGCCTGCCCTCTTGGCTGCAGTGCCTGTTGCAGTGCCAGCACAAGATCTCCCCTGTGTCTGCACTTTGGAGTCTCACCTTCTCCTGGTGGAACAGGGCAGGGCAGGGCATTCATTGGGAATGATAGGTGTGAGTGAGACAAATGCACCAGGGATGTACAGAATGTTGGTAAGAGGAGGGCTGTGGCTTCCGCACAGATTTAAGTTGGAAGCCGCTTTGTTTCCTGGTTGTGCAAGAGTGTCTGTGGCAGAGAGGATGTGTGTGATGGAGAGGAAGGGGGGGGTGCCTGCATGCGTGCATAACAAAGTACATTGTAGCAGCTGTTCTAATTGTTTTAATAGAAGACTATTTCCCTGAATTTCTCCTTTGGCACCTGAGGGTCCTTCCCTTTCTAAAGCTGCTGTTTGATTTCCAGAGCAGATGCAGATGTACCTACACACACACACTGCTGGCCCCATCTCATTCATGCAAAACCCACAATCCCATCAGCACATGGCTCCCTTCCCCTTTGCTGACAGGGAAAGGGGGGGTGTGGGGACTGAAATAATGACAGAGTTGATTATAATTAATTTTTTTTTTTTATGTCTGAAGAGTGAAAGTCCTGCCCAAGTCCCCCAGCCGAGCACAAGCCAAAATGCTAAATCCCTGTAGGGGTGTGTTTTATTACTGACGCTCTGCGTGTTGAGGCTGGTCGCAGGGTCTGATGCTGTGTGTGTGGAATTTTTGTGGCTATTTTCTATTGTGCCAATGAAAAGCAGGATCCCATCCATATAATATAAAGGAAACTTGAAGGTTTCCATGCCTACGTGAAGGTGAATGTTTGCAGCATTAGTGTTTTAATTGAGTGTTTTACCTTTGCATGACTTCCCCGCATGAGCCCATTGCAATGATGGAGCAGACGTTATGGGGAACAGAAGTCAACGGCATTCCCAATACCCCTTCCCCAAAAAGTTTTGACTGGGCCTTGGTTAGATTGGTCTGCAGCTGGGTTGTTTTACAGTCTCATAGTGCTTCTTTGGGTGGAGTTCGCAGGATTTGATTTTTCTTGACTGCTTTTCTTTCAGGAACAGGTATCTGCCCCGAAGGATGGAGACAAGGGGGCACTGATTACTTCTTGGTCCTCCTTTGACTAACTGACTGATCTCAGGCAGATCCTTTCAGCTCTTTAGGCTTCAGTTTTGTCTGCTTGCCTGACACACAGCAGATTGAATGCTGAGCTGGATATTGAAGCTCTTAGGCTGTGCACAGAGGGGAATGAGGTGATGTGGCAGTGGGACAGACACTTGTTGCAAAACAATCCAAAGCCATACCCTGCAAGCACTGACCACCTCATCAGGCTGAAAGGGAGACCATCTCTGCCCACCAAATTAACGGGAAGTAATAGTTTCCTATGTGGTACCTTTAACTTGGAATAGTAGCAGTACTGGCTGTAATCCTGCAAACTTTCCAAGATGGTCCAAGCATTTCAGATGAGAAAATCCAGAGAGAAACCAGAAGTCTTGGGGATCTGAATTTTGTTTGTATTTATGCAGGCCTTAGTCTCCTGAAATAAATTTGGGCCAAGAGAGAGTGTGTGGCACTCCTGTGGGAGAGAGGCTGCCTGGAAAGCCGTGGAGTCCCTGGGAGCTTCCAGCGTTCCCTCCTATATCTGCCCTCCTCACAAAGGAAGGCTGTTTTGTCTTTGCTATATCTCTCTTTCTCTTGCTGTCTTTGCAGATGAGAGTCTGTTCGGACTCTCACAGGTGGCAGGTACCACAAGTGGCAGATGACAGCTTCCCCAGACAGCTTCAACCCTGTCTCAGGTGAAGAAGAGGATGTGTCTGTGTGACGTGGGTCAATGTTACTTGTCCCTGTGTCTATCAGAAGGAGCTCCTCCAGGACTATGGCTGAACAAATACCAACATTGGTGGCTGCCCCATTCAGTTCAGGTCAGTTCTCTCTCCATCACCCACACAGCTGGCCCAAATACTGCTATTGCTCAACCTCCTCCTTTCTTCCCTCTTGGCAATGATGTGGACAAAAGCAACCTATAAAGCTGTTCAGCTTTTGAGCTTCAATGCTTGACCCTGACTCCCCAGCTATTATTTGCAATACTTGGAATCCCCCAGTGATCTGTCATCTAGGGGTGAGATGCTTTAGACTTTGAACTTTGCATCCCAAAAATACATTCAGCTCTGTTTGACAGAGACCTCAGAGGCTTTCTCTGAAACTCTATTATTGTTTTCCCTGTTTTGGCCTTCCAAATCCTCTTTTTGCCTCAGCCCCAGAAAGAGCATGCACAGCATCTAAAGGACCAAGGTGGCTGGGGCACGTAGGCTCTGAGCAGTGTAAGAGCTGCTGGGGGAGTCGAAGGGCAGCAGGATGGCTATGACAGTGCACATGAGGCTGCTGCCCTCAATTAGCCCATGTGGCCAACACATTTGAAATGAAAGCATAGTGGGTCTCCAAAGAGTTTCCTTATGGGTCTTGCTGAACTTATGAGCTGAGACTACAGGATAACTTAATTTCCTGTAATGTCAAGTGGCTCAAATTGGCTGCATGCTCTATTGGTGTTTTTCTTATGAACACATTGTACTCCCATTTCCTGCAAAAAGTTCCTATCTGTGCTTGATGATTGCTTAATAAGAAAAATCAGTAAGGACAGGGAAAGTTCACATCCTGCAGATGAATATAATGACTATTAGCTTTCTTCTGGATTGCCAGAGGGGTTTTTTTGGTTGTGGTTTGATTTATTTGTGTATTTATCCACCCAGCTGAGAACACGGATCTGAAGTTGTATCGTGCAAGTGCTGCACCTATAAATGAGCTGTAGGAGGCCCTCAGCACCCATCAACCTCATGAAAAGGTAGAATCTCCTGGATGATAAAGCTGGAAAAAGGTATCACAAATTGGGAATACCAGTAATGTTGAGGGGGAAGCTGTCAATCTTTTTTTTTTTTGTTTTACTGCCTGTCTTGCGATAGCCTGCGTTTTCTCCTTGCTTGTGCAAGAGAAGAGGGCTTGTATAATCATAGTGTGGGTGTGAACTCTTATGAAGGTGACTGGAAGGCGTGGAGGCAAATCTGGAGGATCCCAAATGGATTTGTTGTTATTTTTTAAATCCTAGTTTCTAAGCAAGCCTTGCTAATGTTTCATAGGTGTGATTTCTGAGCCTCATTGGCTGTTCAATTTAAGGTGAGGCTTCTACCATTCATGTGCAAGCTACTACTCTTTTAGACCTGGAGATACTGAGTTTATAGGGAACCTGTTGGGGGAAAAAAAAAAAGAATTATTTTCTTCATTATAGCTTTTATATGACTAATTCTAAAACTTCTCTGTCTAGAGCTTTCCTGCTTCAAAGTGCTGTGCAAGCTATTAGCTAACTGTAGCGCTTAGGTAAATGAATAGGTAAATAAAACTCCCTGCCATTTGAAGGGCATTTAAACTCCTCCTAAGCCCTTAATATTCCTGATCAGCACTGTGTTTCTGAGCAGTCATTCCTGGGACTGCAGTACGGTGCTGAGCAGGGAGCCACTGAGAGCCACCCAATGGGACATATTTATAAGAGGGGCTGACTGATGTTTAGACTATCTGAACAGTCAAATTATTTGCTTTCTGAACATGTCTTGCAATCTAGGTCCTCTTCTCTTCTAGCTTCACTTCCCAGCTTCTCAGTTCCTCACAGAAGACATTGGGCTCCTAGTGTCCAAGGGAGGCAGGAACAAGCAAGCGCTTGCAACTGAAAGCCTTGCCTGATTAAACATCAGGAATGTACTGAAGTTAATGCAATTTTTATGCCACTCCCTATATTTTAGAACCCAATAGCCAATAAGATAGAAATTGGTTGAGCAAAAATTAAAAAAAAAACCCAACCAAACAAAAAACCATAATGAGCATTTTAATACCAAACTGGTAGTCAGCTTTGGTCTGCAGGTGAGGATTGCACCAGCCTTTTTGACAAGGAGCAAATCATATTTTCTCATCACACCACAGGCATAAGCATATTCCTTAGTTCAGCTCCGTCCCATATCCCACATGCTGGGGTCATCATCTGGTTATGCAGTAATGTCTTGGCACCCTAAACATTGGAGTGTATTAAGATATTGGAGTAAATAAAGCTTCGTGTGGGCTACTGCCTGTTGCAAAGAGCAGATTCATTATCTTTTGTTGCTATTGTGTCCCTGTGTAATCTCTGTCTCTGGATGTGTGTATACTGCCTTGTTGTAGAAAGCACTAATGCCTAATCACATTTCTGTAGAAGGCCATTTGAGATGATTAAAAAATATCATATTTGCTTATTTTTAAGGAATGTGATTGCAAGGAGGCGACCATAGAAAGGCAGATCTTAGACAAGGTATTATGAAAGAAAAAATACTATTAGTCTTGTGGTTTTGTGTACAGCAAATCTGCAGCTGTCCCACCATTTGTAGTTGAGAGCCTTTTTGACCCAAGGGGAAGACCCCGTTATGGGGCAAAGGATGTAGTGACTGATGATCCTGTGCCTTGCTAATGTGAAGGCAATTAGATGTAAATCCATGCACTTACTCACTAGTAGGGACATTATGCATTAATTCTACAACTCTTACGACTTTAAGAAGGGTTACCTGAACTGAGCAAAGTGAGAAATATTGCACCTCACAGATAAATCGTTTCCCAGGGGATCTCACCCCACTGGCATTCTCTGCCCCCAAATGAGTTGGAAGCAGGTCTTGGATGCTACCAGAGGGAGTAGCCAGCTGGGGTCACTCAAGAGCAAGAGGCTCTCTTGTCTCCTCGCCCCAAGGGACCGAGATATTTAGACAGCTGCCTCACAATGAATGGGACTCTGGCAAAAGAATTAAGCAAAGATTAAAATCAGTTTTAGCTGTTAAATGTGTGCTTTGCACAGCATTTAGCAACTAAAAGGCTAATTATCTTTGAACTTATGCACGTGGTTTTAGATGTGATCCACACAAGTTGCTATTTTTTCTGTTGTCTACCTAAGAGGTGAAAATGAGGATAAAAATGAGATGCTGGTGTCAGTTAGGGGACAGCGTTTTTAGTAGACTGGAGACAGTGCGGGGAAGTAGGGTACCTACTGAATGAGAAGAGGTTAAAAAATATTTTAACACTTTTCATTTAGACTCTTCTCTTTAATGGGAGTTTGACCTCTTTAAGGAAATACAAGTGTGTCTGAAGGTAGGAAAATGAGACTGCTCTGAAAGAAAGACAAGCTCATACCTGGAGGGAAAACTTATTCTCAATGTTAATTCTTGCTGGGTACAGAGAGGGCAATTTGGGAGGTGAAAAGTGCTGCAAGACCTACGTAGGTCAGTGAAGAGCAAATCAGATTGGGATTTAGAAAGGACTGCAGAAAAATAAAGAATAATTTGGTGTTAAGTGGCAATCAAATAAAGAGAGGGGCTCTACTCCCCTGTGCAGTCTGGGTGCTTTGGAAAGCTACATCAGGCTCAAGATACCCACTTCAGTAAAGCAGAGACAATGCAAGGAGGTAACATGGTTGATATGCTGTTGGTGCCATTTTAAAAGCCTTTAGGGAAGTAAGTAAGCACTGCCGGATGGTGATCAAAAATTCTGGATCTTCTCATCTAACATGAGCCAAATCATGACATAAGACAAAGTTTTTTCAAGTTTGTTTTTTTTAACTTCAACTTTCTTAACCTTTAGATTACTCGTAAATTATGTATCGAGCTTCTTCCTTAAGTATAAAGCATACAATTATTACAGAAATGGCACCAGGAATCAAAAGTGAGATTATCATACAGCCACTGAAGGAAGGCTGGTTGAGAGCCCTGGTGTTTAACCTATATCTTGCATTGCCTTTTGCACAGTTGAAGACGTCCGTCTTGCTCCCCTTAACCAGCTCTCCTCGTGCCTAAACTCCCCAGCTCGTGCAGTTGCTGGAGATGGTTTTTCTCACCCTTCTGCTTTTCTCTGGACTCTGCAATCTGTCCAAGTTTTTCTTGATGGGTGAGTCTGAGCCTGGAGGCAACCCACCAGTAGAGAGGGCACCTATGTTGAACAGGGAGGAAGGATGTGTCTATAAAGGTAGTATCTTGCACAGATTTTTACTGAATTAAACTGCCCCTCCCCAGTTTTGCCAGTTCATCAAGGTCATTTCAGCTGCTGATCCTCTGCTATGTGTCCTAGCTTTCTTGCCTGCAGAAGTAGTATATACATTCTCAATTATTTAATACCATTTTGTCTGTGAAATTATTGAATGGAACTAATTACCAGGTTCAAGGCTGTGAAGCAGAACACCTATAATAATGAGACTTGTGAAATGGTCATCAGATGTGCTAGTTACATACTTCAGGCAGCAGCACTTTTGCCCTAGCTTGGAGAGGATTAGTAGCTATTTTTCTCCATTACTTTCTGTGTTTTACAGTTCTTCCCATTAGGCAAAGTGCCTAAGGGAAGTGGTAGGTAGTGGCTAAAGAACTACTATCTTGGGTCCAGAGTTCAGACCAGAGTCAGTAACAGCCTGACCTGTCGTGAATCTCTGCAGCTTGTCATACCTCTGTTTCGTCACAAGTAAGGTATACATGAATAAAGTTACTTCTTTAAGCAGTGGTGAAGATTTCTGCATTGAGGTCAGAGAACCAATCCTATGAAAAGGCCAGATCCAAGAAAAACTCAATGATAATTTCTTGCTTTTGCTTCGTGAGGTGTTGGGCAAGGCCTGAATTATATGACTTTAAGACTTTATGACTTCTGGATTGTAAAGTATGGATTATGTGCTTGAGAAACCCATTAAGGGTAGTAACATGCTTTAACAGAAGAAAGATCTCTAGTTCAGAAAGCTTTGATTTGAAGATATCAAGGGAAAAACAATTTCCCTTAGTGATTTAACAATGCAAATAGGTTCTGAAGTGATGATGGGAAGATGAATAAGCTACTCGGAGTGGAGATGAGCAGCAGCAAAGCATTGGTGCAGCAGGGTTCATAAAAGGCAGCATTTGAATGACAAGCACCACCAGCTTGGGCAATAGGTTTTCTCTGGGAGCAAGCCAGGAAAGGTTAGAGCTCTACACAATACATGTTCCCCATGACTCCACTGCTTTTTCCTTATTTCCATGGCTCTGCTGGTTACCTACCACCTTGAAGAGGTGCTGCAGGCACTTTCTAGTAGGCTTATGTCATTGGTCAGAGATCTTTGTGTATGTAAAATTTGGGAGAGATCCGTACCATCCCTGCACAACTGATGTTTGTAGATGATGGGTGAGGCAGTGATGTCCCAGGGAGCTGCAGTGCCTTGGGCTATGATCTCATAAGTTAAGCAGGGTTGGGCCTGTTTGTTTTTGGATGGGGACTTAGAAGGAAAAGTTGGTTGCTGCAGTCAATTTGACTTGGTAATTCGAAAGGTGGTGCTCTTCCCTCTAGATAGCACAGGCTGACATGCCAGAATGATTAGGTTCACCACAACTCCTAACCTTTTGGAAAAAATGTAAAACCAACATCCTAACCTCTCGAGAGTGAGCATCACGGGACTGCTGCTATTACCCCCAAGTCCCAACCAAATTCCAGCTCAAGGCAACCGCACCCTGCAGATGGAGATCCACCCTGCCCTTTCAGGAGGATGCAGTAAACTTTGCTTTCACTGCTCGGTCACGTTGTACCTCCAGCTGAATCACTGCAGAGCTCAGTACAGATGGCAGCAGTATTACTCGGGCAGGCAGCAAATGCTCTTTCAATTAACTTGTGCAAGTCTCCTCACTGGAAAGGGACTGTTTAAATAGAAGATGTTTTCCCACCAGTAGGGATTTTGGAAGCCTCGGTGGGACATGGTTTGAGCAATAACCTCCTTGTGCTGAATGCAGCAAAGTGGCTGGAGCCACCATCCACTTTGCCTTTGGCACTTCCTGCTGCGGCACATTGCCAGGCTGTCACAGCACAGGCATGCTCTGTTGCCCACTGCCATCTTAGAGGGACAAAACCCATTTGTTTACCTGTTTTGTACACTTCGTCTGCCAATATGGTGACTTGGGCCAAGCTCTGGAGTGATGTAAGTTACTTAGCAGTATGTGGGTGTGAAGTGCAGTGATTTTCTGTACTGAGTGCGTGGTGAGGTAGGGTTGCAGCAGGAAAAGCAGCCAAGAGGATGGCATTAGATAAAAAGCTCTCTCTGAGGAGGGCTGCTGGGAAGGGAGCTCTTGTTGCTTTGGCCATGTCCAAAAGCAGATTTGCTCTGTATTTGTTTATTTTCTAAGATGTGCATTGGTTTAGCTAAACCTTTCCTAATCCTGTTAGCAGAAATAAACCTCCTTGAACACCTACTAAGTGTCTCCATGGGAGTTTGCACCAGCTGAATTAAATCTGTATGAAATCACGCAGGGTACACACAACCTCATGTTCACACCTTCCTTCCAGTGTCCTCATCTTTCCCCTGCTGCACTGCTCTTGCTGTCCCCTCTTAACAGAGGAATGGCATCAGTTTCCTGGTGGAGAGGTTATATCATGACTTACTCTTCTCAGTTCCCACAGGAACATAAGCAAATCTCCCCCTCCACCATCACAGTGACTGTGCAGCAAAAGGACTGAGTGAACTGCAACTAGGCTCTCCATTTAGGGTTCTTCTAACGAAGAAAGTCTCACTAAAAGGCAAGCTGTGTGCCAGCAGGACCAAGTCCATGGCCTAGTGACATGCAGGAAGGGGGACTGCTCCCAGTACCAGCCCTAGCTGATCTCCACTGTCCTGGCAGAGCACAGTGGGAGAGGCAGGCAGCTGGGCTTAACTCTGGCTTTTGCATATTCTTTACCATGCGTGTCCTGTCTTGACAGTATTTATGCAAATTTTTAAGTAGGGGAAAAAGCTGTCATGTAAAACCAAAACTTCATCTAAAGGCCAAATATGTAGGTTGGTTTGCTTCTGTGTTTTGTTTCTTTGGGTTTTTTTTGTTTTTTTTTTTTTTTCAATTAAAAATAAAGTAACCTATAAAATTACTATCTAGTTTAATATCCTCATTATATGTTCCAGGCAGTATCTGAGTCATGCTATTTGCTCTGTGCTTTGTAACCCTGCGGGGGATGTAAAAGTTCCATTTTTGGAATATTTCTTGGTCCACCCCAGTCAGATATTCCAGGTGAGAGTGCTGGGGTGCAGGTAGTGTCGTGAATTGTCTCCAGATAAAAATCCTGTCAGGAAGGGGCCTGCAGGTCACTGTTTCAGGTAACATGTTCTGCAGTCCTATCCTTGCAGCCCATGTCACCTTTTTGAGTGAAAACACACCCAAAGTCCAAAGGATTGTCTTGTCCTTCTATTTCATTTTGGTTAGTAGAGATCCTTTCAGTTTGATTCCCAGCTAGTGCTGAGGTCTGGCACCGTTAATTGTCATGGAAAAACGTTTATAAAGAACTAGGAAAGAAAGGGAAATCCCTTCTCTAGCAGTGACAGAGCTGCTGCATGTTCTCATGTTCTGAACAGTCAATTCTTAACATTGTGGACATTTCTTATGCAGGAAGGGTCTTCTGTCTGGCTTGCCTGGGACGTTTCATCTGGGTATTTTGCAGAGATAATTAGCAAGATGATTGCTGGCTTATGCAAACTGTGATAATGGGTTTTGTGATGCAGACTCCTGTTCACTAAAAGCCAGAGTAAATCAGACCCTCCTCTTGGGATCTCCATACCACAACGATCTGAAGTTCATAATTAATGAAGATTTTTCTTCTCGAGGACTCTAGGTCACAGTTCAGGTACACCAATTTAATAATTTATTCCTGATCATCCCACAGCCCCTGTTATAAACCAAGGTGCCAAACCTGGTTTTCACATGACTAAGAGCATGTATAACAGAGGGTTACCATTGCTCAGCTAGCCTCTGTTCACCATCTATAGGACAGCTCTTGTGAGCCTTTTCCACCATTACAGGATATTGGAAAACAAAGCTGACCATCATCTTCACTTTAGAGCACTTTGTACCCAATAGGAAGGGGCTGGAGAAAGGGGCTCTCCTTTGGGTCACAGACCCCTACCCACTGTATCTCCATCCTCCTCCCATTTGCTGTGGGCTCCAGGGACTTGGCAGGTCTCAGCCTTTATTTTTTTTTTTTTTTTTGCCACTGGAATTGCAGTTTTGTCCTTGGGCAGTGTCTAAATTTCCTTGGCATGGAGGGAATGGATGATGTTACCACCACTCCAGGGAATGCAGAGGCATACAATTATTGCTTTTCAGATATGCTATATAGATATACTTGGAAATCTCTATTCCTTCCTTCCTTCAAAATACACGGCTCTAGATAATGAACTTGGAGCCCTTGATTCTGTAATGGTTTGCCTGCTCAGAGGGGTGACAGCCTGCAGTAAATATACCTACATTGCCAGACATCTCAGACTCCTAGCACATTTTTTGTCTGGTGTTGGGGTGAACCAGCTAGACCCCACCAAGAGACCTGCAGAACTGCTCCCATCAGGCTGTACAGTGTTGTGCCTGGTTTCATTTCCCTCTGCCCCTTCTATGTCATCTCAGACCTTGTGTTCTTGGCCTTACCCTGTCACCACCACCCTCTTCTGCAGGGCATGCAACACAGCCCTTCTCTGTCAGGCTGTCAAAACATTGCGTTCGTGGTCTGCAGCACAACTTTCAAATTATTTTAGGCATGTTGACTTCAAGCACACACACAAGCAACTATTATGTCTCGTGGCCACAAGGCCAAGTGCCACATATTATGGGCATGGCCAGTCTGCTCTAGAGCCAAGCTAGCTCTGGGCGGTGCAGCATGAGATGTTGTGTACTACCTGTCCTGAGAAACTGTGAATTGCTCCCTAGGGTGGATGCCATTACTGATATAGGTATAGCCTTTAGCTGCTAACTAAAGAAATTACTATTCTGAGTGCAGAGGTATAGCTGCATGCTATTAGCATTAGAAATACCAGGTTCCAGACCTGCTGCTGACTTAGATGAGGTTGTTACTACATTATCTGAAGTACTCTTTTTGATTATTTTTTTCTGAAAGTTGAATGCCAAAATTTTTTTCTTATTTAAGGCCTAAAAATTTTCCATTCCCTGATTTGCCCTCTTCCTTCCCAGAACACACACAAAAAAATTAACTTCTGGAAGTCTGGATGCTTTCCTAAAGCATTTAATAGCACTGAGAACATGAAACACTGTACTGAGTCTTCTGGGAAACCTACAATTAGTGGGATGAAAATACCTTCCGTAAATGATTGAGCTCCTGAACCAGTGTGAATAATTAAAATGCTATACAGGACAGAGCTGAAAATCCTTCCAGGATTATCAGTGAGGCATTGTTTAAAAGATGCTCTTGGGTTGGTCGGTAGCAGCAACACTACGTGCAGGCATTACTCAGAGTTCCTGCTGGGGGTGGGAGGTGGCAGATATGATGTGCCGTACCTGGTCGGTCTCTTGTTTTCTTCCATTTTATCCTCACTGTTCCAGCTAAGAGGACGCCTTCATAGCATATTTATTTCATCCCAGAAGGACTACCGATTGACTGAGTTGTTGGGGTTTTTTTTGTTTGTTTGTTGTGGTTTGGGGTTTTTTAAGCAGTCTGCAATACTGCTAGGTTGAGAGTGCAGAAACAGGGAAGGGACAGCTTTGAAAATTTGTTCTCTGTACATCTACTTGTGTGGTGGTCTTACCTAGTGCATGTGCCCATTAATCTTATCCAGGGATAGGCACCAAAGAGCTCTAGTTTCAATTTCCAAAGGCGTATTATTTCCTTAAGATGAATAATACAGAGCTTTCACAGGGCATTAGCTTGTTGGATACCCAAACTGCTGTGACTTTGGTGAGGCTGAATTGTCTAAGTTTATCCGGGTCCTTTGGAATTCCCACCAGGGGTCCATCTTCCGTGCACCTAAAAGCCACACAAAATATGATCTGGGTGGATAATGAGATTTTTCTGGGGGGGTTATGCCTGGTAGGAAAGGCTTCCCAACATGGCAAGTCGTGCACACATAGAAACAGCTTCAGAAATGGCAAAGGCTGCAAGATAGTTATAATAACCAGTTGTACAGGACATGCAAGTGTGGATGGTGATATGCAAGTGAGAAGTGGTTAACTGACTTTTGGGAAGATGTTTAAAACTCAGCATTGTTTTGGGCTCATGACTTAAAGCTTATTGTGACAAATTTGTTGGAGAGTACAGTCACGTTTTTCTTTCCTGGATGAAAAGTGAGGCCAGACAAATACATAAACACAATCACAAACATAGCAGATGTCTGCATCCTATCTGATGTGAGGTAGCGTTAGTGAGCTGATAGGTGTGGGTTAGAGGAGGGATCTGAAAGGGGAAAATGCTTTACACACAGTAAGACTGGAGTGCATTTGTGTTGAAGAACTTTGCAGGAAAGACAGGAATGAGTTTGAGGGAAGAAAGGAAAAAAGACATTTTCCTTGACTGGGTGAAGGTAATGGTATGGGAGAGGAATGGTGTGAAGGCGTGTGTGAATGGGCCAGACTTGGGCCACACACATGGGCAGGGGGAAGGTGACTTGAGTATAAAACAGGTTTAAAAAGGACGCATGGCAAGGAGATAGGAAAGAAAAGAGAGCTGCAGGCTGGGAAGATAGAAGCTGAGTCCAGCATGACAAGGGATCTGTGAGATGGCAGGCAGGTCTTTCCTTTCCCGACCACATTTGCTTCTGACTACCCATTATGTTTCTATCTGTCTCTCTGCAAGGAAGCTTTCCAAAAGCATGAATAATGCCTTATTAGGTAGATGGTAAACCCCCTCCTTTAATTCATGCTTCCTCTGCTTTGGTGGCTGCCTTGTACATAGTGCTGTTAAAAGTGTAATTATCATTCTTCCTGGTTGCGCGGTATTAAGGGCGTATCCTCTCGCAGCATCTCCTGGAGGCTTATTACTCAAGAGAGAGGAGTTGAGCACTAGAAGCCAAATTAAACCGAGCAAAGAGGAGGCTGTTTCTACCGCAGGGATGTAACAGATAGTTTTGCTGAAGAACAGGTCAGGAGCTGGTCTGTGGGAGAATACGTAGCTGGAAGCCTGTGATGTAGGGAGTTTGTGCCACAGAGCTGGAAGAAACAAGTCTGTGGTTCTTTGGCTTAGCCTGACTCCCTCCCTTTTGTCCACTGCTGTAGGGATGTAGGTTGGTGAGCATTACCTGCTTGATAGTGACATATTGTCCTGCACAGGTGTCAAGGCTAGAAGTTGTAATTGTGCCTCCCTCCTCTGATCTTTTGCAGCATCTTGAGTGTTTCTTCTTAGAAAGCCATCCAAACCTAGATTAAAGATCACAAGTGGTGAAGAATGCAGTGCATCCCTGAAAGAACCACCTTCCACTTTCCCCTTTTAAAAAGTATCTCTTTTCTCAGCATGAATTCATCTGGTTTTTAGTTGTCTTTGAATATCACATCAGCACCATTTTCCTTCTGCTTGTTGGAAAAACTCCTTATGTACCATTCGCTGGTCAGCTTTGAGGGACAACCAGAGTCACCATCTCCATTTGCCAGGAGCTCATATGTCTCTGAAGTTTTCTAAGCACCAGGCAGCAAACAGTTAAGGCAGCTGAGCCACAGGCCTCAGAACATTTTGCTAGGGAGCCAGGTGAGCAAAGAACAGATAAAGGCAGCACCTGCCTATGGGTTTGGAACAGCCCGAGGCCATGGATAGAATGTAAATACACTCTGAAAATCTTATTGTCTGACACTGTGCCAGCGTCTTCTGGGCTCTTGTCATGGAAAATATTTCGGCTGAGGTCATTCAGTCAGCAAAAAAACAGCATTTAATACCCTCTGAGGTGCCAACTTGCTTCTTTCTTTGTGTCGATAAATAAACAAAGTGGGGTAGCATTTCATGTTGCCAGGATGATCTTTGTTGTATTAGGAAGGATTTAAAGGCTGTTGATTTTTTATTTATTTATTTTTCCTTCTCCTTCCTCCTCTTTAAATGCAAAGACTGCATGTTTCTGCTCCCTTTCTCTGTGTTTACTCCTGGCTCACACCTACACGCCCAGCCTTTAGAGTGAGAACTAATGTCTGCTTCTTGTAAATCTCTCCTGGCTGCCCCAGGCTATGTTTTTAATTCCTTTATTCAGGTTTGAGATGAGTAGGAGAAAGGTGCAGCTTTTGGAGATGATGGAAGTTGCCATTTCCCTTCTTCAGTCAATTAGGCGCTTTAGTTGTTTTCAGCTAATTCTCAAAACTTTCCATCGGTTAAAGCTCTGAAAAGGGGGAAAAAATCGTTGAGGAGAGTTGAGGGATCTGGGAGGGAGAATAAAAGAGGGTTGGTAACTGGGTTGTCTGCTGGTGAATGACTGATTTGCTGCATGTGCCTCTAGGAGAGAGAAAACCCTGACTTCAGAGCTGTATTTAGAGCAGCTGAGCTTCTGATCACTCAGATTTATGGCTTTTGATTATATTTGTGCAGTGCCTGTCATTTCTCAAGTGTGCTAAGAGATACTTTGGTCTTGTCAGTTCTCTTGGGAAAGCTATTGTTTTCTCTCCCAAATCCTTGCAATAGGAAACCCCTTCAAAGTTTCCACACTGTTTCCCTTAATCGTGTGTCTTGAGCTCTCTCCCCACATCATTTTGCTCTATGGTAAGTCATGGGTGCACAAGAGCTACTGGGTGAGGAGGCCCTCACCTCATCTATATTTTGGCCAACAGGCTCTCCCTTACTCCTCTGGGCCTGTAATGCCCAAGCATCTCATGGATGGTGACTTCATCATGTAGATGTTGTAAAGCACCACTGGGGTCCTGTGAATGGTGTTCCCTTTCTTCCACTATGCAGCAATGACGTCAGAGCAAAGGATGGGCTTTGTCTTCTGAAACATAAGCTCTTTCTGCTTTCAGGCAGGGAAGGAATGAGATCAGTTCTCCTACATCAGCACTTTTCTTTATCTTGTTGTTTTCTGCCCTAAACCTGTCAGGGTCTGTGGCTCATCTGGAAATGAGTCTGCAAACCTTGGGGCTGGGAATCATCTCACCTGATTTTAGTTATCTAAAACTTAGACATAAAGTCTAAGATTGTCATCTAGGCTCTCTTTTGTTGGGGAGGAGTGATAAACAGCCCATGTCATTCATCTTACCCATTCTAGACATTTGCCTTAGGTTGGGATGATTCACGGTTTGGAAGCTCCTGTGCTGTCTCCAACTGTTGGGGAGGTGTAGGTGAGCGTTCATATCTAGACCCTTAAGACTCACAGTGCTCTTCTTCTGAGACCTCCAGCAGCTATTTTCTTTTTACCATTTGCCGTGATGTTGTCTATGTGTATGTAGGATAGAAATAATTCCCATGTTGAGGGGGAGTGATCTGTGCCCATCTGACTGTTCAGATGACTTTGTGCTGATTTCGATGGAGATGGTGTTCTGCCTGTAATAGCCCTGAGGAAGAGAGGAGTTTTTTAAAGTGAGAAAGTGATAAAAACTTTGTCAAATGTTGTCATTTTGCTATCCATTCTTGAATCAATCAGGTGCATTTTAAGGCCAAAATTTCAGAGCAGATGAAAGAATATAGAGGCCTGGTTTTCATCAAAATTAAAGATCTTATCTTAACTGCCACATACTTAACTTTGTGTTAATCTGTGATGTGATTGCTTATCCCTTGTATATCTTTGAAAGAGAAAGACTGCAGGCAGTCCCCACCCTACATTAGATACAGACCTCAAAGTACAGAGGGAAAAATAGAGTTTGGAACTGGGTTAAT
>VZTM01015218.1:20494-31240 GCA_013400555.1 Jacana jacana | reverse complement strand
TTCTTTTAGAAATACCTACTAGTATATTATCCACTCATGGTTTACCTTCATTAATAAAAAGCCCTCTTCTCTCTTCAGAGGTCAGAATTTGCTGAGTTCCTATATCAGCTTTCAGCTGTCTCTATGAGCTTTTGTATAATAAACTTTTATGTTATGTTTACGGAGTTACGATGTTTGAGTCAAACATTTCTAGAAGCAAACTTTTACTCTTGATCTCCCTGACACTAAAATGCACTCAGTAAATTGCAATTATTGTTTGAGAAGTTGGGAAACTCACACATGTCTTTGCATCGATATAGTTGCTACATGGATCTGAATTTCATTAACAAAATACATGCTAATTACAGGATTGCAACACTGATATCACTATATGGTATTTTGTCTTCTGGTTTTGGTCTTTTCTTAACCCAATGGAAAAAATTATCTTTTGCATTGGCTTAAGAAAATAGCTTTGTTTTGTTGAGGTGGATTCAGATATCCTTGCTTATGCTGCATAATATTTGTCTCTATAAGTAGCCTTACTAGAGGTAACCTGAGACTTTGGGACTAAAGTGGTAGTAAAGCAAGGACATATATACAGCTTGACTGACAAAACAGCTATTGTCATTTCCCATCTTTCACAAACAAACCCACTTCTCAAGTAGTAGGAGATACTGTCTTCCCATTCACAGGGCTGGTGTTCACTGAATATACAGTGCTGTCATGTTGTCTGCTTATTCTAACGAATCTCTCTTTCATAAATGTACTGGACTTTGTCAGAAAGCAAAGAGTGACTTCTGCCTAAAAGCAGAACTGGAAGAAACCCTCCAGCAGCCTTGATTTTTCTCATACAGTTTTAGAAAGAATTAGACAGGCAATGATTACCCACACGGATAAGGTAAGAGTAGAAAGAGCACAAATGAATGGTTTTCATTTCTTAAAATAGTTCTATATGAATTTTTCGTAGTTGGGCATACTGCTGATAAAGTGAAAGGTTAAAGAGGACTGACTCCAAATTGCCTGATTATTACAGGCTTTTGGAAGCTGTTTTCTTCCTACAGCTCCTGACCAGAGTTACGACTAACTTGATTACTTGCAAAAATAAAACTTGGTATCTTCTGCTTTAGAAAATATCAATGAAAACACATCAAACTTGAAGATGCAAGTGTTAAAAAAAATAGATGTAATCTTTTTAAGTCTTGCATTCCTATCCTCATTTCAAGACTTATCCTGCTAAACAAGTACAGCATAAACTCTAACAGGGAAGAAAAAAAAAAAAAAAAGGAAAGAAAAAAGAAAGAGCTCTTACTCATAGGCTTTTTCATTGTGGATTTATCTACTGCAGACTAAAGAGTGAAAAGCACTCCGGTGACATTTGCTGTTTCATGCCTGAAAGCAATAGTGTCAGCGTGATGTAAAGAATCATAGTAGTAGCCCCAGGTGCTGAGAGAAAGATTCTGCTCTCTCACAAAATCAATATCCACAGCACACAGCCATAATGGGCAATATCTATTTTAGAGAAGAGAAATTGGTCCATCTCTTAAGAATATATGGATTAACATTGCAAACATGCCATTACCCTATCCTGCTTATAAATTATTCACTAATTAGGAGAACAGGACTCCCTGTGGATCATAATATATAGCCTATATGCTTAGAAAATGAACATTACAGTTGGTTATCTTCTGCCTATGCCCTATTCATAGAGTCTGTTATTATTAATATTATTGACAGTAACAATTCTGGTTTGTGCCAAGACTGAAGACTGAACTAGAAAAGTTGATGAGTGCAGAAAAAAAAAAATTGTGAAAAATGTAACTTATTCAGTTAGTTGAAGACAGCAACGTGTTATGTGCATCTCAGACAAAAAGATTTAAATAAAATAGAAGTTTTAGCCCTGCTGGTAATTTCCCCTCAGCCTCCCTAGACATAATTTCCTTATTACTGTAGAGGTGGAGTAATTCTTAAATAATAGCAGAATTCTTTGTGCTTTCATGACATGATAACATGTATTTGTATTGGGCTCTTAGTAACTCCACAGGTAAAGCTTCTGGCATTTCAGCTATTTATAATAGAGGCTGAAAAAAAGGTTTTCTCCCTTAAATGAACAGGTTTCACAGTATACATTTTAGCATGTGTTTTTAAGGTGTGCACCTGCAGATTTCATTACTAAAAATGATATAGAAGCTTTAAGTCGCACAAGATTTGTTTAGAAGTAGTTTCTAAAGCCAGTTTCAAATCAATTGCTTTAAGAAATCAATTTACTCCTGCAGTTGTCCCATTTGGGCTACTATATAAGGGATAGGGGGCTAAAAGAAAGAGTATTTCTTCAGTTGATAACTATATGCACAAAACTGATTTAATGCAGAATTCCTAGAGATCAGATGGAGATTTATTTGATGCAGTGAACATAGGAGAAAAACATTTTTTCTTTTCATGTGACAGAATAATATTTGGAAAGGGACACATTAAAGTAATGTTCTTAGCCTTCATTAGCTACCTGAAATTCATCCTCCTGCCTGGGAAGAAACAGCTGCTTTTGGTTGTCCTTGCAAAGAGTTATTGGTCCAGCTACTCCTCTGTCTCCATATATCCAGAGAACAACATTTGCTTCGGTTCCTGCATTTCCTGTCAGCACTGACACTTTCCATTCATCATCTGAAGGAAGGGGACACTCACCACCTTGGGGATTTCTCATTTCCTCTGTGAAATACAGAACATTAGTGGGAGATGAAAATCGACATGAAACTGCCAGTCGCTGTTGTAACTTCAGCACGTAAGGAGACCATAACAGAGAAGGGATTGTATTTTTTCATGGCAAGTGAGATAGTCTGAAAAGATTGATTTATGTTTCTTGTCTAGACCAAAATGTACTGATTAGTTGAGCTACAAGAATAAACTGGAAAAGAACAAGTATTGCTCACATGCACTACCTTCATATTATTCTTTATACATATTCTGGTGCAGAGTAAGGGTGCTGTGATGCAGAACTATGACCATTAAATCGGTGTTTCTGGTTCCTCAGCCTGACATTTAGACGTCAGTAGAATTACCTATAAATACTCCTCTAATATCTTGTGTTGGGACACTATTAGCAGAATCACGTCTGACAATTAGAAAAATTTGCATTTCAAATGAACAAAAATTATTCAGGAAATTAACTTTCTTCACATTAAATATTAAATACAGTAAAATACTCAAAAAGAGCACAATATATCCTTGCACAGCTTTACTTACTCATACAGTGCCAGCAGTTGGGCTAAGGCACCTCCTGCATGAATGAGACAATAGCAGCACAGTAGCACTTTATGAATAAATTTCACAGCTTTAATAGCTCAGCAGATATAATTTTGGAAGACATATATTTCACTTTAGGATAGCACCTAGTGATCTTTCATCTATCCTTAAGAGAAAAATATTTATATATGTAAAGGTGTCGAATGGCACCTCTACACATGAGATAATTAAAAATAGACTCTCTTAGGTTCAAATAAATTAGAGTATTCTAATCAAAGTGGAGTTTATGAACATCAGATATCTACAACACTACTTTTCAATAACGGGACCACTGACCATGAAGTCTTCTCCAAAAGAGGGAGTCTTTGCCCCCAGGAATTTATAATCTGATCTGACAAGAGAGGCAAACATAAACCCTGAATTTGAAAAGATGAACCAACACATTGTCTATATTCTGTGTCCTAAAGGAGTTCCCAAACTGTTCTTCATGAGGCCTTCTCATGTGACTGCAAAGAGGCGTTTTAATATGCTAACCATAATGAATATAATCTGTCCGGCAGATTCATTTTCTTTTGTATCCCTCAGCTCATTCTTCATCCATTAAGTAGCTTTCTGTGAACCAAGCTTTTGCAGGCCAGAGGCTCCAAACACATAATGGAATTAACTCACAATTTTGCAGAAGTCATAAATAGCCACTGCTGATACGGATTTGTTGAAGAATTCCCAGTGCATCCCTATTTATGCTCCTGCTGCACTGCACACCTTGCTGTCAGAGCCCTTCGCTTTTTCATTTGCGTGATTAAAATACTGTACCAGGTTTCTCTCAAGTAGAGTTTTTCCTTTCACTTATTAAACTGCCTTTTCCTCAAAGAAGAAAAAAAAAGAATAACCTGAACACCAACACCTTCCAAACCAACAAACAAACAGATAAACAAGTGATGCAAAAGCAGTCATTCACCCCCAGAAAAATGGTACTCAACAAGTCCACAGGGAAAGACTATTTTGGAAAAATTCCTCTCCGGTGTTACAGCTGAGCACGACAATACATGTACAGATAAGTATCACTTTGGTCAGTTGGGGTCAGCTGTCTTGGTTGTGCCCCGTCCCATTCTTTTGCCATCATCCCCCCCACCAACTCGCTGTGAGTGCAGAGTGGAAAACAGAGACGGACTCGGTGCCAGCTCAGCAACAGCTAAAACTACACTGTATTATCAACACCACTTTGGTCACCAGGCTAAAGCACAGCACCAGATGGACTGCCACAAAGAAAATTATGTTCATCCCAGCCAAGCCCGGTACACATACCAAACGAAATAAAGCAATATCTATGACAGGTATTTCCAAAAATTATCTGACTATGCTTTGCTGAAGGCCTTAAAAACATACATTTAAAGACAAAGCAAAAACCAGTTTTGAATCCTTGAGACTTGCTTCTCAATAAACTTTTATGAGTGACAAATTTCATATCCTGCTGAAACATCACTGAAGTTAATAGCGTAAGTGAAGAAGGATCAATTTAATACTGAGACATGATCCTAATCATTCCTTTAAATTTCCTCAAATGTCACTTGTGATATTAAATAAACACTTTCTTTCTTAAGAGTTGTACTCAAAAGCACTTATATAGTTGCTTGGATCATCGGGTTTCCTGTAGGTTAAATGAACATGGTAACTAAAGCATCAAACCTGAATTCTGGTCCGCCAGCATTGAATTCTTAAGTGGTGTGAAATGATTGTACCAGGAATCACAAAGGACTTAGACTCCAGTATAAAGTTCTATAAATAATAAGGGCTAACCTGCAATCAAAAGAAATTTCAGCCCTGGTAAAGACTGTCAAATTTGGTTAATCAATTTTTAAGAACGTCAGAACTGTAGTGGTATGACTTCTGCAAAAGTGCTTCTAACAGCAGTAGTAAGACCTTGGAATGGTTATAGTAATTTAGAAATAGGCAATAGTGTCATAATAATTGCTGGCTTTATTGAATTCTTCATCATGACTGAGAGCAAGTTGGTCTGAAATTAAAAAGAAAATCCATGCACCAGAAAAAGCAAAAGGCAAACTTTTTATGTCTACTGGAATAAAACTTAATAACACTTGTCTTTCAGTGACTGAAATAACAGAACTATAGCAAAGTAGTTGTTTTGGTATAATCAGTATTTTGAGAACCTGCTATATAACATTCTCTAACCGTAGTTACCTAGCTCCTCACCTGCAACTCTGAAAGCTAGAGTTCCTCCTAGTTGTCAAAAACCACATCTTTCTTACAGCACAGAGATTGAAACTTTCATGAAATGCACAGGTATTCAAGAAGCATAAGGAATCCCAGGCTGCTCCGTATGCTTACCACAAGAATTCCATACTCAGACTACCACTACCCAAAGTGACTACTGCAACCTCAGCCTACCACCTCTTGAAAACAATTATAATGCACAAACAACTCACAGGCTTGGAATGTTTTTTTGCCTTGCAATTTACTGGCTCTTGATTTGCTACAGGCTAAAAATATTCCAGTCTGAAAAGCGGATTTGATGGTTACCCTGCATTAGTCATGGGAGTTTACACACTTCATGACACCATGCTGTAAATTTATTGTAGTGAAAATTCATTCTGATAGGCCTGCATGAAAATGATGAAGTCATCATAATCTTTCACACAGTTTCATAAAAATAATTTTGCTTTATTTACTTATCTAAATCTAAAGCAAAAAGAATATTGTCTTGTCCCAGAATATCATATGAGTGACCCTTTTGAAATAAACCATCAGAAAAATAAACCTCCAGAGCAGAAGCTTGGACAATAAAGTCGATGCATTTTTATCACAACTTTTTGTATCATCACTTCCAATGTAAACCAAATGGAAATGAGGTCAAATTTTATTTGCATACTAATTTCTCTCGTAAGTAAAATATATTAAAAATTAATGGTAACTACCAGCATTACAGACATACAGGAAAGGAGCATAGAGGGCATAGAAATTATTTCTCAGAGGTATAATTTTTTAATACCAAACCCCAAAGATGTTCTCAACATCACAGACGACATCTTTGTCATGGAAGCTAATGACATCTCTCTCCTTGCTTTCACTGGCAGACACAAGCATGTGCTCACCATTTCAATTTAAACATTATTTGAGAAGCACAGGGAGAAGCAAAGAGGACACCCTCAGTAACAAGTCATTTGGGAGATCCTGTAAGTTTCTTGCACACTCGCTGGTTGATACATAGGACACAAGTCTATATTTTCAGCAGGGCTGTTGATTTTTGGCTTGCTTTTGGCAACAGACCAGTAAAACAAATAACAGAAGAGTAAAAAGGGCATTAAGAAAAAGAACAAGCCCCACAATTTTTGGTTTGAGTTTGTAGTGTCTTCTACTTCATCTCTGTCATCTCTAGACTTTATGGTCCTCTAACCATATGCATATTGTTTCCCTTCTGATTTTGGCAGAGCATTTAATCAGTATGGAGTATGCAACACGGTGTCTAAGCTAACTTGTCTCTAACACCCACTCTAATATCCCCATCCTGTGAACTGTTAAGTAGGAGCTACAACCTGCCATCGTCCTTGCACAGCGAAGTTTCCTGAAGAAGAGAGAACTCACATTGCAAGGGGAGAAGCCCCAGCTGCTTTAGCACAGCTTTCAGTTTAATTAATCCTAAACTAGCTATTTGTGCAAGCATCAACCTAAACACAGCTAGCAGTTAGCAAACACAGACATACAAAAGATGGCCTGGTCAGCCTAAGGGTTGATCTGCTCTGAGTGGGAGTGCTAAGTGCACCACTGGACTGTACACTCAAGACCAGCATCACGCTGTTCCAAATGTCAAGCGGGAGTGGAAAAAACAATTGAGTGCTTAATAAATATCAGTTAAAAAATTAAGGCTCACCTCTACATGTGAAAAGTCAGTTACCTTTAAAGTATTTTAAGTGAAAATATCTTACTGAAAATGAGCATTTTCTTTGAAAGGCAGAGTAACTTTGATATTTCTATTTTGATACTTCATTTTTACTTCTTTGATATTTCATTTTGCATAAGCAGAGTCAACGTTCATAAATGTCAGAAATATTTCTTATAGCGCTATAGACTCTACGTAATCAATTTCATGGCAGATATTGCTTCTATAAAAGGATCCTTTGTATCCAACCCTGAAAACATCCGGCTCCTTTGAAAACAGGTTTGATGGCTTGTGTGTTGCTGCCACGGGTTTCAAACACAGCGTATCTCACCAGTGGCTGATACCCCACAGGACTTTGGGAAGGCTTTGAGACATAGTGATACAACATGAACTCTGATAGATTAGAAACAGAAAGTGGGTGTTTAGAGCTAAAAATGGAAACTACATCACCGGAAAAAAAATAACAGTAATTAATAATAATCCACACCTATGCTTTGAATTTAACCAGGATACTTAACCGAATTTATTTAAAATCCTTCCTGATACATCACCTTATACCCTCAGAACTACTATGCCATATTTAATGTCTTGTTCTCATTGCCAGACTTTTCACGTACACTTTGCAATAGCAGTCTGAGGACCAAGCTCAACGCCAGGACAGCAGCCCACCTGAAATATTTGCTATGTGAATGCCTTTGGGATCCCTTTAGCTGACTAAGCACGTCTCCTGTAGTGGAAGCTCTAATATAATCTTGTCTTTAAAGCTCACTCGGTGTGAGAGATATCTTTCAACCATGAGAATGTGCCTCAATGTGCTATGTGGAGCTCTGTAGTTTCCATTTATCCCATCTGCTTTTCAGGGCAATGTGACACAATGCAGGCTGTACAGACAGTGTCTTTGGGTACATTGTGATAAGAAAGAGGCAGAAAGCAAATCTGATCATCCCCACTCCAAAAAGATACATCATTACATGTTTTGTTGAGTTTCTTAGTCCCACCCATCCCAGTTACTAGGATGACGAAGGTTTTTGAGTTGGGGAAATCATTGTCTTAGACCATTTCTGCAATTTCTGTAGCTACAGAGCTGTTTACTCTATTAAAATACATCTAGTAGACTATCACTACGAAAGCATGACCAGAATATTGTTTATCTATTCCCACCTACCTACACATAGGTATAAAGCTGGCATGCAGTGCACCAAAACCTTACTCTTTCCCCCAGTGAATCATAAAGCAGAAAACCTAGGCAGGAGGGAGCATAAATTTTAGTGAGTTTTGGATTTGGCTTTCTATTATCTCAGTTTCCACAGAAATAGTCCTTATGATAGATAGCTAGTTACTTTTTAAACAAAAGATAATGTGAAATTATTCAACTACATGCTGATTGTTGCCTTTTCAATAAAGCACATCCAATGCCCTTTTAAAAACAGTAACTGGTAATATAGTTTATGTTGCACATATGCATGCATAAGTCAGTGGTCAAGAAAAGCTATTCCTTGTCCTTCCTGAGGTAAGTCATTGCCAACACGTGTGGAGGGCAGACATAACGTAATGCTGTGTCACAAATACTTTGTAAAGTGTTGCTTACTTGAGGGTAGAAAAGTTGAAAGGCTTTGAGACGCTGGCTTCTGGGTCTTTGCTAGTTGGAGTTGAGATTCTCTGAGGTCTTTCTTCTCTTGACTGGGTGCTGCAGATGTTCCCATAGGCTCTTCCCGGCCAACTAAACCAATGAAATGTAAATTCTGTCACTAGTTGCAAACTAATTTATTTTTCTTGCTTGAAAGCTTCAAACATGTTCTGTGACAAACACTAATAATAGATCTCTCAACTGTTAACACAGTGGACACCAAAATCTTTTCTCTATGTATTGCACAGCCACTCACTATTATTAGCTTTCATTGTTAGCAGTGTGCCACAAAGTGGGAAAAATCTGGCATACCGATAAAAATCCATTTACTGCTTTGAAAATCTAAGTAACAGTTTAACACTGATGTATGAACAGAATGAGTTGGTAAAATGCAGTCTTCCCCAAGATAAGCTTCTCCACCCCCTGATGTTTCCTTTCTTAAGGGTGGGAATGCTGAAATGAAAACTGCTAGAAGCCATTTCTGATAATATGAAGTGGCAAAGAGACAGTCTTGGTCGCTCTCATAGAAAATACTAGTTCCTTTTATCTTCCTGTTACTGACTGACAAGGATTCAGGAGAACTCAAGCCTGTAATGAAGTGACGATTAGCTTCATTTTAATGGCATCAGTAAGCTGTGCTTGGTCGAGAATTTCCATGTAAAACCCTGCTCTTCCAAAAAGAAACAAAGGAAAATACTCTTCTTATTCCTACAAGGACACAATGACCGAAATTTTCTCGTCACACTGTAGCAAGTAGGGACTGAATGGTAGGGATGCCATCACGGTCACTTTCATAATGCTTCTATATGTCTTGGTTACAATATACCTAGAACAATTAATAATAAGACTGGTTGTATGTTTTGATACTTTCCCTTTGCTGGTCAAAACATTCAAGATGACCTTGTTCTGCTTCTGCCTGGCAAAAATCTGACCAAATTTTCAACTTCAAACTGATGGCCAGTTTAGCATTTTCATGAGATGAAATGCTAAATTCATTGCAATGCTAAACTTGTGAAATGAGATAATTTGTTTCTTGATCTCTGTGACTACAGGCACTGTAATTCCACTGTTTTCTGCAACTATAATCCAAGTCGGCTCACTAGGTTTGGTCACCAATTTAAAAACTTAATTCTCCTGAAGGAGAATAGACAAGCAGAAAATCCAGTGATGGTGATTCAGAGTGTGCTGAGAGCCAAATTCTAATTCCTGCCTAGTTGACTAGACCAGGTTAGCTTCCCAGTTTTCTGACTGCAACAGGACTCAATCCTCATCATGAGACAGGAGAATCACATAATCAATATAACAGTGGGGGAGGTACATTGTATTTCTCACCATTAAAAAAAAGAAACTGAACGTTGCCAGGCAGCCCCCCTCTAAAGTCTACTACTTTCCCTATAAAACTAGGAGAGACTGTGATATATCTGACAGCAAGACATCTCCAAGGCTTCCATAATCTGTGGCCAGAATGGGGACTAGAACCAGGAAGTCAACTCTATCTTTACCTTGTCACTTATTTCAGTTTTGTGCTCAATAGTTTATTTGTTCAGTGAAAAAAAAATAGATTTCTTCCACAGCATTTATTGTTATAAAAAGAAAGAAATGAAGAAAAGTTAACTAAACTAGCTACATAGGAGAAATTAAGTGTGGACACAATAAACATTCACTTTTAAAATTACTGAAACACAACAAAGGAAATTATGGCAATATAGCTTTTACAATTTTGCTCTGAATTTGTAATTCAGAAATACTAATCATTAAACCAAACTGTAGAATATTAAGAGATTACATACATTTGATGACCTGTGGGTAGAAAAGAATGTTTCTCTCTCCAGTGTTAATGACTGGCTTAGTCTGGCCATCTGGCAGGAGACCAACGTATATCCCTTTATTTAGCATTGATTCTAGACTTATAGATCCAGTTTCAAAATTCTTCTTAATTTTAAAGTGACAATATTCATCACCTGTGCCCTAGGAAATTGAAAACAGAAGTGTGAGTTCAACAATTGAA
>VZTM01015218.1:7441-19252 GCA_013400555.1 Jacana jacana | reverse complement strand
CAGTGGGGGAGGTACATTGTATTTCTCACCATTAAAAAAAAGAAACTGAACGTTGCCAGGCAGCCCCCCTCTAAAGTCTACTACTTTCCCTATAAAACTAGGAGAGACTGTGATATATCTGACAGCAAGACAACATCTCCAAGGCTTCCATAATCTCTGGCCAGAATGGGGACTAGACCCAGGAAGTCAACTCCATCTTTAACTTGTCACTTATTTCAGTTCTTGTGCTCAATAGTTTATTTGTTCAGTGAAAAAAAAATAGATTTCTTCCACAGCATTTATTGTTATAAAAAGAAAGAAATGAAGAAAAGTTAACTAAACTAGCTACATAGGAGAAATTAAGTGTGGACACAATAAACATTCACTTTTAAAATTACTGAAACACAACAAAGGAAATTATGGCAATATAGCTTTTACAATTTTGCTCTGAATTTGTAATTCAGAAATACTAATCATTAAACCAAACTGTAGAATATTAAGAGATTACATACATTTGATGACCTGTGGGTAGAAAAGAATGTTTCTCTCTCCAGTGTTAATGACTGGCTTAGTCTGGCCATCTGGCAGGAGACCAACGTATATCCCTTTATTTAGCATTGATTCTAGACTTATAGATCCAGTTTCAAAATTCTTCTTAATTTTAAAGTGACAATATTCATCACCTGTGCCCTAGGAAATTGAAAACAGAAGTGTGAGTTCAACAATTGAAGTGATGAAGCTAGGCAAATTGGATGTTTCTTAGCACTTAAATATTACTAACTTCTAATAACATTTCAGATTAACTTTAGGTTCTTCATAATGTCCTCCATCACTGCACACACATATATAAATACCTTGACCTTGCTTATTCCTTTGTGAACAGTAAGATCAACCACATAATTTGAGTAAGTGAAATACCACATAAGAAAGCATTCTGATTTGTTAGGATTTAGGGAAAGCCTAGGATGTATTCAAATGAACTCCCCACTTAATCATCTTAATTATTTATTAGTGGGTTTTATCATAAATTTATTTAGACTCAATACCACTTTAAACCCCTGAACATGTTTGTGCTCTGCCACATTCAAAACAATTATACCAGTTTGTATAAGCAAACAGACACAGGATTAGTAAACAATGAGTCTAAATGAGCAAATACTTATTTCATTCTCTTTTTTTGCTCTCAAATGTAAATTTGCAGTAGTTAAACTCTTAGTGGATAGAGAGTATTAAAGGTCCAAAACTCAGAATATTTCACCACTCCCCATGCCTAGTTTTATTATTAAATATAAAAACTACTGGTGAGGTATTTCAAGAATAAACTGTATACAGTTGCCTGATGAAAAAAAAAAACAGTTTGTTTCAGACAAAGCAGAATCATTTGTAAAAGCTAGGATGCCAATGTCACTTCAACGTCTTCCAAACTCACACCAGTATAACTGTAGTTGTTTAATAAAAAGCAAATTAACACAACAAAATCTTGACCATCACCAGCTATCTAGCAACTAATAAATTTTAACTACATACATATACTCAGTTTCAATATAGTATCTCTTCTTAGTCAAGTGAACCTGATGCTCTGAAAAATTTTAAATCTCAATAATGTTTTATCCCATTTTTCTCCAAGCAATTATAAAAAAATATTCTTTGCCATCACTGACAATTTACTCAAGCTATCTGCAGAAGGAAATACAAACAAGAACTGCTTACTGTGCCATTGCACTGGTCATCTCTGATCTTCAAAAACATCCTTGGGTTTCTCACACTTTCAAACATGCAGACTCCAGAAGCAATTTTATGCACCTTCCAGTAGGATTCCTGCTGCTGCTGTCCTGCTCCACTGCAGCTCCCATCAGGTCTAAGGGACAGAGCCTGGCGGAGGCTTGTGTTGAGCAGAATGATGGCACCATGGTGAAACACACCCTTCAAATCAGAGACACTCACCCTTTAAGTATTTATAAGCATTGATAAGATGCCTCCTCAGTCTTTTCTTCTCCAGACTAAAAAGATCCAAGTCCCTCAGCCTTTCTTCCTAAGAGTCCCTTAATCATCAGATCGTTCGTACCGGTTTATTTTAAGCACTTATTAAGGCTTATAAAATGTGTAATGAATAAATCCCAAGTAATTCATGTATACCTCCAGCTTTGCATATTTGCTGCTATTTGTCTGCTAGTGCAGAACACTAACTTGGAGAGTGGAAATCCTCCTGGACTCTGCAAATTCCTTGCTTTTTATTGTTCAGCAGCGCAGCATCCAGAGCACAAGGAGCCTGGCAAGTTAAGGAGCTTGTTCTCTTTTCAAATTAAGTAATTTTCACACAGCTCTCCTGTATGTTCCTACCTTCCTGCTTTTCTAAGGTTTACTAAAAAGTTTAGGGATGCATCTTTTCTATGTAACAGCCCACCCTGTTTGTGTGTACCAGCTGCAGCATCAGCATCACTCGCCCCAGGAGAGCAGTAAAGGAAAACTCAATTGATGGCTACCTGTTAAGCTATAGTTTAGCTCCACCTGGTGGAAGAGGAGCACTTTTGGCTTGCAATACTCTGACATTTGATAAAATACAATCTCCTAACAGTAAGTTTTAGAAGAGTTTTCTTAATTTCCCTCTGCCCACCTTACCTTAACATGAACAACAAATTCTTTGGAAAGCCCAGCATATCCTGTTGTTTCATCAGCTACTTTCCCTTGGAGATTGAATATGACTGTGTGACCTGGGTTCCTGGCCGATTCAAGAATGGCACAACCATTTGGCTGAAGGTGAACACAGAGTTCACAGCAAGACTTGTCTTTGCTCTAACAAAGTCAAAGTAGGAATAGTAAATTATTCTACTGGGTATGACAAAATCCAGAACAGAGAGTATCACAACATATTTTCTCTGTTGTTCAAGTTTCTACAATATTACCTGTCTAGTAAGAAAGTGCCTTTATATTTTTCAGATTTGAAGTCCTGATACCAGGACCTGCAGACCACATGATCCCATTGTGTAAAAGGCAGAATATACAAAATACATTTTTAAATACTTCATCAACTACATCATCATTCTCATATTTAAATAAAACTACTTTTAAGAAATGTAAAATGGTAGTAAGCAGCCCAATAATTTAAAATACTTCTACCATCCAACACTATTTCAGCATTTTTAAGACTTCAAAGAAATCATATTTTATGGAAAATTTCCAAAGCACTACTTTCCAAAGAAAAAGTTTCATAAAGAAAAAAATAAACATCAAATTTAATATGCTTTTAAAAGTACAGGACTGGATTTTAGAAATGTTTGTGAAACAAATGAGCCAGCATATCCTCAGCATTTTTTAATTATTTATCATAAAGTCATTTGCAATTTTTGTATTGCCATTTTGGTTTACATTTGTTTATCTTCATTCCAAGGACCTCAAAAAGTTTTAAATTACATTTTTTCACATTCCTGGGGAAAGGAACATATTGCACAACTAAAATTAAGAAAATTGAGATCCAGATTTTCTTCTATAAGTTACTGAAACTCATAAGGCATGTCAGTGGCAAAGCAGAAAAGTTCAAATTTAAGTATCCAGTTAATAACCTCTCTGGATTAAGACATACTGCAATGTGACAAACTGGAAGGTGTTCCTTGTATGAGAATTACCTTAATGAACTTGAACATGAAAGTCCTACAAGGAGGTCTGACAACTTGCCTGGCAGCTTCATGCTATTTCACTATGAGATTATTCACCAGATAAATACAGTGAAGAACTCAAAAACAGTGAAAGGGAAACAGCTTCTTCCCCCAGCAGTGGAAGAGTTTAATCAGAAAGAACTTAATTCAACAATTCCATTTGCCTGCTTGTACAGCATAAGTGCTGAGAAGAAAGGCAATAGAAAGGCTTTGAAGATGGGATGAAGCAAATCAAAATGGATCAAAATGAATCTGGAACTTCAGTAAACTTATGACAAGCATGTTACTTAGAAGATGCTTGGAATGGCCAGGTAATCCTGCATCAAAATTTTTAGTTCATTAAAAATTCTACCAAAGCATAGAAAGTAAACTGTGAGAAAACAAAATCCTATGTCTAAATTTGCCTATTCATTGGCAATTTCCTGGGTTTAGCTCTGCAATTCTTAGCTGCTTATCTGTCTGGAAGCACAACTGTTTATTAGACAGATTAAAAACTGCATTATTTTTAATCAGACTATGAAATGTATTTATGAAGCAGTAATCAGTAACAGCATTTCCTACCTTTCCAATTACATGGCCATTGACAAGAGCAAGAGCAAGATGTGGCATCTGATGACTGCTGAATATACATATATTTCTCTTTTTGACATTTACATCAAAAAGACCTAAGAGTTCAATGAAAAAAAAAAAAGTTAGAAGTATGAAAGTTTATGAATTCCTATTTACATTTAATAATGATTGATGATTTATCATTTTCAAGGGAAATGAACTGAGTGTTTAACTCAACAATTTGATCTCTCTGATCAATGAATTCCCTCATTCTTTCAGGAAAGGGCATCTAGAGACTACTGTCTACTTCACCACTTGAGGAGAAAAACCCTTAGAGATAATGAGAAAGCACTAATTTATTTTTATCAACATATATGTTTTTTTAAAAAGAATCCATAAAACAGCTGACTGAGGTGTAATGAACTGGGCTATAGCAATGAATTTACATGATTTATAGATCAAGTAGGGAATATAAAGCTCTCAGCTAGGAAAAGAGAATTCATTTTCTCTGTATCCAATTTAGGATTTGTAAAGCAAATTTTGCAGCATAGCTCATGGCTTCTAAAATTTTAAATCTGGCTGATTTTCCAAACAATTGCCTCTTATGGCTACAACCTACTAATGAAAGATAAAGCACTGCCATTTTTATTGTTCCCAGCAGCAACAGCTGATTTTTTAAACAACTGTTCTACCAATAGATTATGTTGCCCATTTGTAAGATGCAGCTGTCTCTGGAGGACTCCTGTGCTGTCCATAATGTAAGATTTTCAGAGTGTTATTGGGGCCATGAAAATCATACAGCCAAGGATCATTGCACCCATCAGAACAATGCCACATGTCATAAAATAGGGATGGAGCTTCCACTCCTTGGGCCAAGATAGGGAGGGCACATAACTGTCACAATGTGTCTCTGCTTTCAGATAGAGATAAAGCTTCCCACTAAATTAGAAAAAAAAAAAAAAACAACCTTAGAACAAATTATCATCTGATATAATTTGCCATCACCACTTTGAAGGTCTTTGAATTCTATTTCTTTAGATCTGCTGAAGATAAACAGTTCTACCAGTATCTGAAAAACAGATTTTTCTATTAGGAAAGACAGGTAGATAATTTATGGCAGAGAACTTAATGCCAAAGCACACACAAGGAAACAGGACCCCTAAATGAAAATTTGAACAAAAGTTCCCGAGTCAGCACTTGCAGACTTCTATTGCACATGGCTATTCTAGACACTTTGTAAATTAATACACTTACACGTAAAACAAACAAATCTGAAAGAAGTTATGGGAGAAAGATGTTGTTCTGAAGGCAGAAGAGTTGCATGAGAAGTGTCTCTGTTCATTTTGTACTTGTTTGCTTTGTACTCTGAACTATAGAAACAATATGGTTCTTCTTGTGTCACTACCTCCGTTCCTCAGATAGCAGGGCAACTTTATCATATTGTTTGGAAAACTCAATCTCTTTTTGATTACCAGTTTAAGTCCTAAGTTTTACTCAATCCTAGGGAGGTTGCAGATGAAACTACTAATTTTTCTGACTTCTCATCTAGATTAATTAACTGCCAGTTTATACCAGTTTTGATTTGTTCTTTCTTTCTAATAAATTTAATTATATCTATCATCTTTAACCACTGATATTTTGTAGCTGTGCATCAAATACCATTATATACATCACTCACTTAAAACTGTGGAGATAACACTCATATGAATCTTACATCTAGAATGTAAAAATGTACCAAAAGGGCACAGAATGCAATAAAAATGTCATGTTTATGTCTGAAAAATACCATTAGAAATGCATTCATTTATAGAGAGGAAAGTTCATCTAGATGAAGATCAGGAAATGCTCTGCAGTATGAACTTGAATTCTGCATGTTGGAAAATGAACTTTGGTGTCTAAATGATCCAATTTGTCTAAAGCAAATCAGACCCAATCCATCTATTGACAATACAACATTAAAAATCAGTAAAGATGTGCTGACTGCAACAGCCCACATTAGAGACCAAACTCCTACAAGCAGGTAGTTTGGTCTGTCACCAAGTAATTCACAGTTTGTGATCCTAAGTGGATCTCCTTGAAGGAAGGATGCTACCATGCTGTGCAGTTGATTTCAGACATTTAGAACCTAAAACCATAGATGGGAGATTTGAGTTACCCAGTGTCACCAAATATTTTGAACTCAAGGACCAAAATTGATAATTAAACAGAAGAGCTCTGGTAAAATAGAGTAATACCCACTTTCAATGCCTGTAATATTTCTGATCTCCCATACTTTATATTTGAGTTCTCTTGTGTAGATTTTCTCAGGTGCTTTTATAGGCTATGCTAAAGTGTACTGATTGCCCAGCTTGCCATGCACTCTCAGGTGTGTCCTGTAAGACTCTGTTCTAGCACTTCCAAAAAGATGTGCCTAAGGTCTCTGGGAAGATGTTGGAAAGGTTGAGCAGCTCCATCAATACAAAGACAACAAAACTATACGTACCCATTATGATACATACTATAGTTAAGTGTCAGTAACACAGTAGAATGGAAGCTGATAAGGAGGGAACAGGAAGAGTGCCATTAAAATTGATAACAAGGATGGAACAAACTAAATTATACACACACACACATGTGTATATATATATATATATATATATACACACACAGTCCCTATTAAGGAACCATACCTGAAAATTGGAACTTGTTGCCATATTTGGATCTGGTTACAAAAGACTATAGCTGTCCCCACCATGTCATTTCCATGGGTGCACTAAATTGCAGATGGCAAGAAGTTTCTTTTTGGTGAAGGAAAGCCAGGGATAAGATACTACATGAGATTTTGTGTGTGTGTGTGTTTGTGTGCTACACATGTAAAACAAGCAGAATTGCCGAGTTCTTATAGCCATTAATATGTGTAGGTATTTTAAGTAAGGAAAATGTTTGTTACTATTATCTGCTCCATTAAAAGAATCTATATGCCATCACAGTGAACTATAAAGCCCTCCTTTCTTATATCTTATACACACACTTCCACATGAAAAATACTTTACCATATTTGTTTTTCTTGTCACCAAGAGCATCGACTCCGCTGTCTGGACTGAGACAAATGAAGCCACGGGTAAGCCTGTTGTAAAACTGAAGTGTATTGCCTTTCTGAAATTTCCACTTTTCAGCAGCCCACTAGTTTTGTAAAAAAACAAGCAGAAAAGACTTATGAGAAAATGATAAACGGGAATTTGACATACATGAGAACAACTGACCTGATTTCACTCAAAGCATAATTCAAATAAAATAAAAATATAAAGGTACATTCTTACAGTTTCCTCTCTCTTGAGCTCCAGTTCTTGTCCTGTACAGATAAAAACCATGTAATTAGTTCACAGAGCATCCTCATTCCATTTGACACGGTTGCAGTGAGGCTGGGTTCTCCTCCCCACCATTTCCACTTACTTCCTGGAAACGTGCTGGCATCTGTCACAGTCAGTTCTCTAGCAATCTTGCCATCATCCTGCCCCTGGTCCAGCCACCTGAAAACCAGAACCTTGGCAGCTCCCACAATACTGTATATGTGGCACTTTCATACTGATACTTCCTGCCCTATTTCTTAAAGTCTCAAGGCTGACAACCAGTAATACAAAAATCCAGATTGAGTAAAAAGAGATCGACTTTGGCAAAAAATGGTTTTGTTTGCTCTTGATGAAAGTTATAAATAAATGCTTTGCTGGACTGAGGTACAAGGGCTAAGACAATTATTACTAATCAGAGAACTCATATTGATCCCAGATCAATAACAAAAGGTACAGTGGTCATATTGTTTGCTCCTCTTGTCTGCAAGAAGGCTACAGCAGGATGCAAATTTTTTGGTGCCCTGAAAATCCCTATCAGGGAGCACAAATCCAGCACAAGCAATAATTTTACCATGTCTGAAACAACACTTTTACACTGCCATTGTACGTGGTCCACATCTACTTACATGTCTAACTCCATTTGAATCAAAAGGATTCACACACTGGGAGCAAGATCAGCAAGCACAGCACTGGGGTTTAACAATAAGTAGCATATACCCTGTATTTTTCTTCCTGAAATGGATTTGAACTCTCCCTAAATTATGTATGAAGCTAGCATTATAGATCCCTTCATAGCAGTTCATCTCATCTAGAATACAGAATCAAAATTAGGTCAGGCAAAGATGAGGTGCTGTATCTGATAGGCAGAAAGCCCTTACTCACACATAAATCAGTTTCAGTGTGCACATCGCTCACTCTGAGCTGTCTCAGGCAGTTATTTATTCACTCAGAGAAGTGAGAGGAGGAAATAGAATTGAGGTGCCACTGGCAAGCTGCAGCTAGATTCATACGTGACTGGACTTTACCATTCCTAATATTTGCACTGATCTTTATCAATTATAATTTTTCCATAAGGTGTTGAGAATTAATCAGGCGTAGATAAAATTAGAAATGAGCTGTAGAACAGAAGATTTAGAGCAACAGCATCTGCAGGGGGGAAAGGCAGGGAAGTTAGGATTGCCTCAAATTACGTTGCAGCTCAGTGACAGGCTGCAAGGCAAATAAGAGAGAGATGTGGTCAGACAGCTGCATTTGTGATAGTCATTTCACAACAACTGAAAGTCTGATCCTGAGCTCATTGAACTCCATATTAATCTCCATACTAACTTCAGTAAAGTGGGATCAGCCTGCTAGTGAGAGAGCCACCCACTCTTCTGAAAAGCCTTGCATCACATGACATGGAAGAATGGATGGACCTGCTGGTGTCAGAGCATTGGTGTTGGATATGGGGATCATGTCAAAAAAGCCCATTTGGAATATTTCGCAAGCTGCAAGAACGGAAAGTTCCCAGGCAGAACTTTTAATTGCTTTTCCATTATCGCAAATGCACCAGAAGTTTGGGGCAGGTAGGATTCAGAGAGCTATAAAAAGAATCAGACCATTTCAGCTCACTTGAAGAAACACGTATTTCCCTTGACAGAACATTTCAGAAGAAAAGCTATGATTAATTACAAATTTATTAAAAATCTAATGCAATGGAACACAACTAACCTGTGACAAAGAAAAGTATAATCCAAATCTGTTATAGGATCCTTGATTACAACTTTGTCCAAAAACCAGCCATTTCCTTAGAATAAATTAAAAATATATATATTAGTGCATAAGAGGCAGATTTAATTAAGTCTGGCTTCCTATGGCTTTCCTCCTTCTACTTGAACTGCAAAATCTGCAGCTTCATTGGCAGATTGCTAGAGTCAGGGCTGCCCTGATAGCTGGAGAGAAGACAGTACCTGTACTATAGAACTTGTTTATGAGCCTGCAAACTGCTAGGTTCCTCCCTGGCTGCCATAGAATGGTTAGAGTTGGAAGGAACCTTGAAGATCATCAAGTTCCCATGGGCAGGGACATCTCACTAGACCCAGTTGCTCAAAGCCCCCTCAAGCTCATGGCCCTTAGTGCTGCATGTAACTCCCCTCATTTAACACATTGTATGAGACTTATTTGTTTTGGCAATCAAGAGATCAGATTAGATAGCAGTTTATCATGGCTCAAAATAAATTACTATGTTTTCAATATTTAGGCTCAAGAGTTTGAAAAACAGGTTTTGTGGCTGAAGGCAGTTGGAGTTTCACCATTAATTGGGTGTCTAATGACTAGATAGTGTAGCCAAAATCTCCAACTGCATCTTTATAGTGTGACTGACAATATTAATCAACCTAAAATTATAATAGCCTTATTTATCTATAACACAGACTGCACTAGACATATTCAATGTCTTATTATGCAGACACTCCCCCTCTTCACAGTTTTTCCATAGGGATTAGTCAAAAATGACAGAACAGTAGCAGATGGTGTCCTTAACATGATGGTTGAGAGTATAGTGAAGGTGAGCACAAAGCATTTGAAATTTGTGATGATACAATAAGGTAACTGTGTCACTTGAACAGTTTCCTTGGAAGCCTTTGTCTTCCACTTCTAAAATGTTTCCATATGTTTAGTTTTAGAAATACATATATAATTTCAAATAAAAGGCAGTATTCAGTGACTAAAGAGAGAGATTTCTGACCTGATCCAAGACCATTGTGTCCTATAACAATCTTGTAGAGATGCCCAAGGTGCACAGCTTCCACAGCAAAGATGTCAGTCTGTAATCAATCAACAACGTTTCAGAAAAATCTGAAAGGCAGAGCATTCTTCAGCCATGAAATCCCTGAGACCCATAAATACATTGAACTATTCTGTCAAGATTATCCTTTGAGATATCAAATAATTATAAGGTGAGAACAAACAAAGGGGACACATTTCCTGAAATAAAGTAAGTAACTTCGCTCATGGCAGTAGTTCCATTTGAATGAATGGGATCAGTCAGAGAAGATAAACCTGGTGAGACCTTAATTGGCTAAATGATTACAAATTACAGCAGATTTCAGCATTAGAAATGCAGATATAAAATGTAAAGTTTCATTTTCTCTTCACCTATTAAATGAATTTTTTAGAAGAATTAAAACAAAAATACACAGCTTACCTATTTTATAAGTGAAAATTCTGTCTTCCAAAAGCATTGGTATAGCCTTAGAAAGTATTTTTGGCTTAACTATGGAAATTTCTGGAAGCAATGGAATGCAATAATTATCTCACTTATAATTGCACCTTGCCTGGGATAACCATCAACCAGAAAGACAAGTCAGCCAAGCCTATCAGAAAATACCCTGTCTTTCACTTACTTGTCCTTTCAAAAATTTTTTGGGCTTCTGTGACCTGAGCAACTGTCTTGATCCTGTATCACCTTTTTCTCCATAAACAGAAATATAGACATCAGCCTCAGTTCCAGCATTCCACAGCTCTCCTGTTGTCACATGCACTTCATAGGCAGTCACTGACAATAAAAGATGACAACCTTTCATATCACAAACACAATTATGGTTACAATATCATCTAGCTGTGAATGTGCCTGTAGAGTCCAAATACATCTCTGTCAAGGACAGTTAGAGTATTAAACCTTAAAAAAAAACTATTCTATACAATATTAAGTAAAATAATGCACAAACTTGCTGTGGTGTTAACATTTATGATTTTATCCCAGACTCTCACTGTGGGCAATGCAAACAGAATTGAACTTTATATTCACAAAAGTTTGCCTTTGTTCTGCAGCATCATTTGAAACCATCACAAAGCTGGAAAGTAAATAGCAAATCCAAGATTAACCGCACCATGAGCAGTGAGATCAAAACTATAACAAACATCAGGAGCTATTAATGTTTTGAATGCAGTAGTTAACCAAACAAGCAAAAATTCTTTAGTTTTCTAGGACTTCAGAATTCACTAAGCTGCATTGTTTTATTATTTTACCTATTTGTGCAATGGGATAGTATAGACTTCCTCTATTACAGACCACACGGAAATGTTTTAAAGGCTGTACATTTGGGACACCTCCCTCTACACCAGGTTGCTCAAAGTCCCATCCAGCCTGGCCTTGAACACCTCCAGGGATGGGGCATCCAGAACTTCTCTGGGCAACCTGTTCTAGTGCTTAACCACCCTCACAGGAAATAATTTCTTTCTAGTATCTAATCTAACTCTCCCCTCTTTCAGTTTAAAACCATTACCTCCCATCCTATTGCTACACTTCCTGACAGAGTCCC
>VZTM01015216.1:0-11716 GCA_013400555.1 Jacana jacana | reverse complement strand
AGTTGACACTGAAGTCCAGCTTTGAAACTTTCTTATTCTAGGTAATTTAAAATGTGCTGTTAAAGGAATTCACTGTGTAAAATTCTTTGAACTCCTGAGTTTTAGCCCTTGTTAGTCTTGAAGTATTTTAATCTGCACTTCTAAATAATCTATTCTGGAAGAGTGTTTTGTTAATTCTTTATTGTAGAGTATTGTCCTGCACTAAAATATTGCTACCTATTCTTCTGGTCCCCTTCCAGATTTTAAGGTTAATGTTATGAAAATCAGATTGGCATTCTTCTACTTGTTTTGAAATTACTTTTTTCTTTGTACAAGACGTTTCAAGACTGCTTCTGTTTCTGCTCATGGGTTAAAGGAAATCCTTCATTCCTTCCAGTTACTCACAGACTGAGTAACTTGCAGGGGTTGCTTTCCAGCTGCTCAGTGTTTCATGAAATACTGCCTTGAAATCCAGATTGCATATCACTTGCATGTGGGGACCTCTTTGGAACTCTGAGGTCATCTTTATGACTGGGAAGAGCTATATAAAGACAGGAAGGTAAAAGATAGGGGAGGCTTACATTGTCAGTGTTTGTAATCAGGATGCTTTTCTTATATGTTGAAGATACTTTAGCTCAAGGGGAAGAAAGGCAAAATGGATATTAAAAAGGGAAACAGTGCATTTTGAAAGATCCTTGTGCTTCAGGGTCAAGTCTCTTTAAGGGTCTAAACACTGAAATGCTTGCTGAGGATATCTAGTAGGAAAGCCCTTGCTGTGTTTTGAATTGGCAGATGTGTTCTGAGTGCTCAGTAATTCTGGTGCATGGAGACTTTTGGCTCAGATGGGATAAAGCCTCATACATGCTATGGAAGGGAATCCAAATTTATAACCAGATAGATGTCATGTACCTGTATCACCTGGATCCTGGTGGCCTGAATGCAGAGTACAACTGCTATGCAGGGTATGCATGCCATGGGAGTTGCTATGGCTCCACTAAGGCTTTTTCCACTGAAAGAAGAGTACTGATATCTCTACTCACACAAACCTCCCTTCTGACAGGGTGAATAAAGCCCAAAGTATTTTCTGTTTAACAGTACTATTATCCCAATATAGAGGGTGTCAGTTTTTTTTCTTGGAGATCTCAATTTTATTACACATTTTTGGGCTTACTCATTAAAGATTCCATGTAATCAAAAGGAATTAAAATGTTTCACTGTATAGAGTAAGTCTAGGAGGTGAGTATGAGATCAGACTTATGACAGGTACTCTTGAACTTCTCTGAAAAACACCCTAAACCACAACCAGTCATAGTAGTTTAGTATCACTTACTAGGTTTTATTTCTGAGATCTAATAAATCTAAATGCATTGTATGAAGTGACATGGCTCCATTTGCCATGCTGAAGCTTTATTCTGGCATGCTGTAGTCTGCAGTGAGTGACAGGAGTTTTGAATGCCTGTGGGGGAGCAAAGTCTCTTTGCATCCTGATGTTTGCTTTAAAGACTAATCCCCTTCCTGTTAAGTGTGTTCATAGGAGGGGTCAAATTAGGGGTGCTTTGTCAAGCCTTTTGGAGTAGGTAGGAAATCATTCCAGTCATTGTGGTTTCCAAGCTGTGTTTTGAGTGCATGCACTGTATATTCAGATTCTGCAAAAGTGTTACATTGTGCTTATAAGCATCAAATTCATCTTCATATAAATGCTTTATGCCTCAATGCTGGTCTTTTCTGTGCACTTATGCACTTTTCTAGACCCTACTTGCCTACAAGAGCTGTGCAAATGTGTCACTTGAAGGGGCAAAGTGATAGCTCCTCAGAATAGTTTACAAGGTTTGGTTCTGATATATGAGCAATTTTCTCCTTCCTGATCAGGACTGGTGGAAAATGCTTTAAAGTAATGAAACTTAAGTTTTCAGTGTGTATAAAATTTGTGCCAAAAGCTCTTCTGCATGAGAATATTGAACTTGGGGCAGTTCAAGGTGACATCTGTTTGTTTGCCTGCAGTCCAAGCTAATGCTGTTAGTGATTGTGCAAGAGACCTTCAGTATCAAGAACAACAAAAATACCTTCAGTCTTTGAGGAGGTGTGGTATTCTTGATGATTAATAGAGAATATGGTGTTTGAAGCTGACCAAGTCATGACAATAATAATTTTTCTGAACTAGCATTGTGGTATCAGTTTGGATTAAATGTTTTGATGCCTGGAAAACATCCAGTTTTGATATCTGGAGGACTTAGATGTTGAGAGTGCTGAGGAAAAAAGTTTTTCAACTCTGCCTAGAACAGTGCTTCCCCAAATAAAAATGCTTTTAAGCATGATAAAAAAAAAAGGCAAGTTTTTGAAATCATTAAATTCCTAACAGGGTTTAATACCTGAAAATGAAACAAACTACAAATAAAAGTGATTTTGCTGGCAGAAACTATTTTGTTTATATTTGCCACTGATGCTTCCTGCAAGCAAAACAGACTGTGGCTTATGTATAAAGATAATAATGAAATATCAATCATAATGCNTTTATATTTGCCACTGATGCTTCCTGTAAGCAAAACAGACTGTGGCTTATGATTGATATTTCCTTAATATTATCTTTATACATAATGTTTTTGTGATAAATGATATCTTTGGACCAAACCAGTCTGACAGCTTACTAAGACCTCACACAGGGTTAACAGTTTTCTTTAAGTATTTTGCTGCTCTCTCCCTCTTTAAAACTTCTAACTCTTGACTCCTTGAATAAATCATAACAGCCTCAGCATGGGTCAGGCAGCCCTAGCTCTGATCTGCTCAGCCTGGCGTTGTGATGCCTGCTCACATTACCTGACCTGTCAGATATATTCTCACGGGCTTGGAGCTGGGTCCTGGGCAAATTCAGCCTCATTGCCTCTGACAGCCCTGGAAGGTGACAGGTATTCAGTTGAAGTTCAAAGCAGCTGGAATTCTATTGGAAAAGAATCTGGTAGATCTAAGGTTCAATAGTAGGTATTTCACTTTTTTGGGCTCTCCCTCGAAAAAGCTTTTCTGTTTGGTGTGCAAACAGTTGTTTCTCTGGTAGTGTGCTTAACTCGCCTCCTATCTAACAGCTCTTGGCTACTTCTGCAGTGCTGTATATTTATATCCTTTAGCTGGGACCTTCTGGCATGCTCAGACCTTGGCAATGTTAACAGGCCTAGTATCTCATGCTGGTTGGCCAAAATATTTTCATGTCTGGACCTTGATAGAAGGTGGTTAGAACAACCAAGAGCCTGAATTTTGTCTGCTTAATGAAATAACTTCTGGGACTACCTCAAATCATGTTCAGGTTATGCATTTGAATTTCTTCATTTGTGTTCTTTACAGACTTTTGTGCACATTAAATACTTCCATGTCTTGATGTGGTGACAGTTTTACTTGGTAAGACAAAACCTTTTGGGAACTGCTGTAATTGCAGGTCCAGTCAAGTCTTTTTAAAATCTGATTGTATACAATCTTGTTAGGAATTTTTCAGGTTGGTCCTGCTCTACACATTCCTTGAAGTCCAGATTGCTGTGATATGTGTAAATCTGAGGTATTTGGGTGAAGCTTGAATAGGCTTTAGTAATGCTGTCCACAATCCTATTGTAACTGGGACGTGCTACAAGCATAAAGGCCCTCAACCCTTTAATCTTTGCAACCTTACAGTAAAAGGGCCAACTTCTTGAGGTGTAAGGTTCAGTTCTAAATCAAGTTATGTATATGTAGGAGTCCATGTGGGCTGCTGGATGTCTAAACTGCAGTTAGTGGCATGACATCTTGCTGGGTGATAGAGTTTGGAGTGATTTAATACATTTTGCTATTTGATCAACTGAATACCTCAAATGACTTCAGGTCAAATGTGGTAATGCCACCTGTAAACCTGTACTTCTGTTGCATTTCATGCTTGAAAACTTAAAGATAAAAAGGCAGAAAAAATGAACAGGTCATGATGTGGTTGTCTTAGGATAGATCTGGAGAGTCCATTTACCAACACTGCTGTGGAATTTCAGCATGTGAAAGGTGTTTGATACCTTTAACATGGACAAGTGAGACAGGGAGGCTGTTAACTCCCTCCCATGTATTTAATATGCATTGTGAAGTAGTTCAGTCCAGCAATCAGATTTTTTTTGTCAGCTTAGTGAACAAAACTGTTCTGCATTTGAAGGAAAAATAGCTTCCCTGGGTGACAAATGAAGTGATGATGGTTTTCCATGAGAAGGATCAAAAGTATGGAAACTATTTTTGTCACAGGCTACCACTTTAAAAATTGCTCCTGGAACTTAAATACTGGGTAAACTGCAGAAGTTGGTAAGAAATGGTCTATAAGGGGAAGTGCTCTGAATCTTAATTTAAATATTACTATCCTAGTGAAAGCTGGGCAGAAAACTAATATGCCAAGAAAGCTTTCTGTGGCTTTAATGACAATGGTTTGCTTAAAGCTTTAGAGGAAAGCATTTGGTCAAGTGTTTATACTTTGACTAAGTATTTTAAGCTGGATGAACCATTCCCAGTGGACTTGTCTTGGTGGGGATAAGCAAGGATTACTTTTTCTGTTACATCCCCTGTTGTTCTGTAATATATATTTAAAAACTCTGTAGCATTGGCATTAATTCCTTTTTTGCTGAAATTCCTGTAGTAGATTAAATGCTTATGAAAGAGTATATACTCATTTGTGTCATTTTGTAGCTGTGTTTTTTCTCCAGGACTGTTTTCAGGGAGTAGTTTCATGCAGGGATCTAGGAAGGAAATAAATCTCTAGGTAACCCTTAAAGTCTGTTTTGATTTGGAAGTTCTGAAGAAATGGGTGTTAAGCAGTGATGTCTGTAATCTCTGTTGTACTATATCTGAAAAAATACCTTTTAAAATGAGGAGTTAATGTCTGGAGAAGAATGTGTTCTCAAGCAAAAACCTGATTGATTCATACTTTCTATATATATTTCTATTAGAAATTTATCTTAAACCTGAGATTTTTTTTAAGAATCTGTGAAAGGGAAACAAGTAGATACTTTCATTGTAGTTATCCAGTGTCTGTGGGCTTGTAGACACTGTGGCCAAGGGACAGAATCCCCCATCTGAGGAACTTGAGAAGGGGTTGTTGTACTTTGTGGTGGATCTTCTAACCTCAAAGTAAACCACAGGTGTTCACATGGGAGGCTGTGTTTGCAGTGATCAGAGGTTCTAGGCAATAAGAACATGCTTCAAATCTTATCTCCTTTTGCTCAAGCTAATGTACATGTAATAATTTGCAATGATATAAGTCTACAGATCTAATTTATCACAGCTGGAGCAATATTTGGCTTAAAGTGTAGCTGGGGTAATTTTTTCATTCTTTTCCAATTGTCTACTCCCAGGACTGTTAATCTGACTATTGATGCTGTTTTTGCAAAGATACTTCATTCTACTGTAACTTTGAGCTACTACATTTGGCATATCCTTTAGAGTTGGTCTAGAAGCAGTTTGAGTTGGGGATTTTACCTTCTGTTTTTATATTGTTGTCAAGATGATACTGATCCTTACCTAAGGAATTGTCTATGCACTAAGACAGCTTCCAATCCTTGATTTTAACACAGGTGATCTGTTCAGTGTAGAATAACATTCATGGTTGGCTCTTCAAGAATTCACCTGTTTTATGGCAATAGCTTCCAGACCATTTTGCACTGGAAAGCAGTGAGACTGCTTGAATGCAATATTAAACTGAAGGTAGTGAATTTGAGGATGGGGTTTTGGGGGGAATTTGTGGCAGTTTGGATATGATTGTGGTGTACTGGGGAGAGTGGTGAGTGAAGAGGGGAGTCTGGCATGTCTGAGAGCTAGAGAATATCATTGATCTTGCTTGTATGGAGCTTCTGAGATGTCTTTTAGTTGCTCTCCAGTGCCTGTAATTCAGTTTGTAAGGTTGAGTTCAATACTAGGGCTGAATTTGGGTTTTCTTGGGCAAATAAACTTTAAGAATGTGATTTGTGGGAAGAGCCCATGGAACTTGCACATGAGCTGTATTGTGTAAGAGCTAGCTTGGATCTGCCAGGTTCACCTGCTTCAGGTTGCAAATAGGCTGGATTTGTTAATTTTGTGATAAAAACTTGTGCCTCTGATTTTGTAGCTTTAGGTTTGAGTCTCTGTTTTCAGTAATCAAGGAGTATGAAGTGTATAAATATTGTTAGTAACTTAGTGGTTGATAACTTTGAGTGTTTCTAGATCTTGATGAAATAGTCAAAACTTGTGGTCAGATGTTTCCAATATGTAAAGAATAATACAGTAGTTCAAACAACAAAATCAGTGCTTGTTCAAAGTAAATAATCTTTGTACTGAAAGGATTAATTCAGTATCATAAATGGGTTTTATTTATGGAATAATCAACTGAAATATTCCAAAGCTTTTTTAGCTTTGGAGCAAAAAGGCTTTGGGGCTGCATTGTAAGCCATTTTTCAGTAACCTTCACTGTTTGTGTCTTTAAGCAGTATCTAGAGGTATGGGCTTCCAAATCAGCAATAATTTCAGACTTGCAGCACAGGCTTCTCATGCTTCAGACTTGTCAGATCTAATATTTGGAGCCTCAGTGCATGGGGAAGAATAATTCAGTGAAGCTCAGAGTACAACTAATTCATTTTCATGTTCATTAAACGTTGCCTGAACATGTGATCTGTGCAGCTACTTGTATAGTAAGTATTCCTGTATAGTAGTTTAATCCTTATTGCAGTATTATGTTGATGGGAATTGCAGTGGGTTGACCTTGGTTGACTGCCAGGTGCCCACCAAGCTGCTCTGTCGCTCCCCCTCCTCAACAGGGTGCAGGGGAGAGAATAAGATGAAAAGCTTATTGGTTGAGATAGAAACAGGGAGATCAGTCAGCAATTAGTCACAGGCAGAACAGACTCAATTTAGGGAAGATTCCTTTATTGCAAATTAATTATAACAGTAGGACAGTGAAAAATAAAACCAAAACCACATTCTCTGCACGTCCTGGCTTCAAGTCCAATTTTGTGTCCTTGAAATGACAATAGGCAGATTCTTCTTTGTCCTTTTACGAGTATTTTTGTACTGCTTGTTTTCTTTAGCCTGTTCTCCCCCTGAAGCACATTCTGGACTGAAAGAGCAGCACCTGTGTGTTTTGGTGTTTTCTGTAAATGGAAGTGGTTGGGTTTTACTTGCCTTCCTTTACTTTTTTGTGGCTCAGCACTTTCTTCTATTTATTTGAGGTAATGCCACGGCTGTGAACCCCAACTCATTGTGGTAAACCTCAGTAATCCTGGGGGTTGCCTGGCTGTTGAGAAAATCTGTAGTGTTGATTCTGGTTCTAGAATATTGTGTCCAGTTCTGGGGCCCTCAGGTCAAGAAGGACAGGGAACTACTGGAGAGTCCAGCACAGGGCCAAAAAAATAGTGGAGCATCGCCCATAAGGGGAAAGGCTGAGGGAGCTGGGTCTCTTGAGCTTGGAGAAGAGGAGACTGAGGGGTGTGACCTTATTAATGTTAATATGTAAAGGGTGAGTGTCAGGAGGATGGAGTCAGGCTCTTCTCGGTGACATCCAGCGATAGGACAAGTGGCAATGGGTGCAAGCTGGAACACAGGAGGTTCCACTTAAATACGAGGAAAAACTTCTTCACAGTGAGGGAACACTGGAAGGGGCTGCCCAGGGAGGTGGTGGATTCTCCTTCTCTGGAGACATTCAAAACTCGCCTGGACAGGTTCCTCTGACCTGCTCTAGGTGTTCCTGCTCCAGCAGGGGGGTTGGATGAGATGGTCTTTCAAGGTCCCTTCCAGTCCCTGAGATTCTGTGATTGGATTTAAATGCTTGGTCTCTGGATTTAATTCCCTGTTGAGGGATATGGTGTAGGAGGGAACTTTGTAGAGTAAGGCTGATGGTTGGACTCAATGATCCCAAGGGTCTCTTCCAACCAAAGGATTCTATGATTGTGTTTTAGTTTTAGGTATATTGTATGGGTTGCTGTATTGCTTCATAAATCTTCAAGGGAGGATAAGGCAATTAAGGTATTTCTTTTGTCTCCAGAACTTCAGTTAGTATTCTGAGATTTCTGCCAGCTTTGTTTTTATGGTTTTATGTACCTGATAACAACTGAGAACTGCAGTTTGAGCACATCTGTTCTCAGTGTCATATGAGAGAGTTCTCTTTATGCTGTTTGAGTTCTTTGAGTTCAGATATATCTTTCTGTTGACACCTGGCAGAGCCACTGATGTGCTGTCAGTTGTCCTACATGTTTTTACTTAATGGCTGTAGTTTATGAGCTAATACTTGTTTACACCAAGAACAAAAAGCTTTTTCATCAAAATATTCCACTTTACATATTCATTTATGTTTAAAAATCCAATGAGCTTAATGACTCTTGTTTTCTTGCAGTTCAACTTTGTGGGAAAACTTTTGGGTCCCCGTGGCAATTCTCTAAAGCGTTTACAGGAAGAAACACTGACGAAAATGTCTATCTTGGGAAAAGGCTCTATGAGGGACAAGACAAAGGTAAGACCTGAGCATGCTCCTAGAGTGTTCAATACCTGGATTTTGTAACTTTCCTAAAATCTTTGGGGAGGTGAACACCCTGTGACAAAAATTGGGGAGCAAATGTAAAAGGGTAGGATATCCATGTGTTGATTAGCTTCTGATGGAGTCTTTCCTGAGCGGTGCATTCTCATGGTTAGCATTTTGAGGCAATATGAGTTGTACATAGGAGCCCCCAGCTATGGTCCTTGGGTGCAAGTGGAGCATTACTAGAGGCATGCTCTAGGTTGGTCTTGTACAACTTGTAATGAATAGTGCCCAAGTGAACATGGCAGTGTTCTTACTTTCGAAGGAACTTGACTGAGAAATCCATTTTCACATAAAATAACACTTATAGAGTCACAGAACGGTTTGGTTTTGAAGGGACCCTAAAGATCACTCAGCTCCAATCCTCCTGCCATGGGCAAGGATGCTTCCCACTAGACCAGGCTTCTCAAAGCCCCATCTAACCTGGCCTTGAACGCTTCCAGGGATAGGGCAGCCACAGCCTCCCTGGGCAACCTGTTCCAGTGTCTTACTACCCTTACAGTAACACTTAATATTTAAATTTGGTATAATTTCATACATTTTCTAGAGAAAAACAGCTGATAAAAGGAAATAAAATACAACCAGAAAAAAATCACAGCTGAGGATGACTTACACAGTGTAAACAGTTGGCAAATTGCAATTGTTTCTATAGGAAGTATTTGTTTATAGTGGATGTATCCAGGACAGGAGCCAAAGTAGACAGCATAAGAGAAATGCTTAGCTTGATAGGTGTATGTGATAATTCTTTTTATTCTTCACTGAAATGTGGCTAAATTTGTAGCAGGTAAGTGTGCATCAATAAGGGGGTATGATCTCACCTGTTTGGTAAGCTGTATTTTATAATTGGAGCATTCCTAATGATAAAAATTAAAACACTGAACATATTTCTTGCCTGTAGCATACCATGTTTTATAGGCCTCCAAGTGAAACCTTTCTGGGGTTATATAGTCTGGAACTTAAAAATATTGTGTGCTATAAAGGCTGATAACGACATTCATATGGCAAAGTGACTTAGAGCATTGGCTACTGAATTTCTTAAACTACCTATTTTTCAGGATTTTTCCATCATCAAAATGGAAATGTCATGTGATTTATAAGGTAATTATCAAGAACATGATCAGAGCCTGGAAATATCTTCTAACTGAAGAGAACTCTTCCTTGTAATTCCTTCTTAAAAATGGGAAGGCACCTGAGTGTTTTCCTAATGGCTCTGCATTGTAAAAACATGGGAGTTTTTATTAAAATCAGAAGCTCGAGCTGAAAAGTTCAATTTTTAACATGAGTCAATCCTGGGGAAGAGCTTAATTTTATGAATCCCTTGAAATTCTCTTGCTTCCTTTGGTAATGAATTAATTCAGATTTTTATTTGGCTTTTTCTTTGAGATGCTAGTCAAAGCTGATTAATTTTTAAGTGGCTAATAAAGTTGTTTGAGCTATTGTTTGCAGAAAACTTCAGCACAATCTTTGAGTTCAGAAGTGGTAAGATTCCTCTTGTTGGTGTTTGGTTGTGTTTTTAGAAAGTAAAACAGAGAACACCTGGTTGGATACTTAAGTACATACAAGATGTTCCAGGTGTTTTACTCCAAATTAGAGGAGTCCTTCAAGCAGAATCATTCACAACTAAAGCAGATGATGCTGATTCCAGTACTTGATTGAACCTGCAGATAAGTGCAAGAAAGTGGTGCTACCAAGGGATCCTATCAGTTAATAACCAAACATAGGTTGTCTTCATCCCTAGTTCTTCAGGGATGCTGCTCAGCATGCTGGAGACTCTGTATGAGGAGAATGGCTCCAAATAGGAGAACTTAAGACCTTTTTTTCTAGTTCCATGTAGATCTACGTACCAATTGTTTCAGCTGTACCTCCATACCTCTTTCACTAACAAGCATTTACTCTTTGCCTTGATCTTCATCCATTCTTGGTTAACATTTTGGAACTAATGTATTAAACTTGTCCAGAGAGCTATCAAACAAGAGAACCTTAAAGATTTTTATTTACAGTTTTCCCTCTGAGAAAAGTATTCTTTGCTGAAGAGAAGTCCAGGATCAATTAGTGTCAACCAGTTGTTGCTCAGGTTGCTAATTCTCATGTGACCAGTTTTTGCATTACCTGGAAAATCTAGTTAAAACTTCAATGTTGACAAATGGAGTACATCACTCTTCAAATTACAGGATGGTTTGGGCTGGAAGGGGTGTTTAAAGCTTATGTAATCTAACCCACTTGCAATGAGCAGGGATGTCTTCAACTAGATTGGGTTGCTCAGGTCCTTTTCTGACCTGACCTTTAACGTTTCTGGGGATGGGGCATCTACCACCTCTCTGGGCAACCTGGGCCACTGTTGTACCACTTCCATGGTAAAAACAGTATTTTTTTTATTTTCCCTTCTACCTAGTCTAAATCCCCCCTCTTCTAAGTTAAAATCTGTTAAAACCTTCTTTCACCAGGCACTACAAATGAAATTGTGAGCTTTCTATTGCTTACTGCTGTTACCAGGCAAGTTGATAACTACAGAAATCAATTCTCTGCATGTGTAAATGCACAGTGATTTTTATTTTGGTCTTTTTCCCCCCCCTCTTGAAAAGGGGCTGGGAATACTTGACAGTATGGGTGTGTACTAAAACCAAAGTATATGGGGAACTCCACTGATGAAAACATCAAGCTTCCAGTGCTAGATGACAGTTCATAGGTCTCAAAATCTAACTGTGCTTAAAGCACTTTAGGGACAAACAGTTCCTGCTACAGCTAAATACTGAAGAGCTGTGATGTTTGTTAGTTTCCATTTCTAAGATCCATTGTTTGTATTGACAAGGTAATGATTTTGCTGACAGTGTAATCCTGCTGACTCTGGTCTCCTGATAATCTTGCTGTGGATGTTCTAAGAGCTGACCAGATTGTTGCTTTTTAAACATCCTTGTAGTGGAACACAAAGTGTGATTGCAAGAATGTTATGAGAAGCAGAAAAACAGACTGTTGCTTCTGAACTTCAACACATAATTAAGGGGGATGTGTGGGGGCAAACTTCAGCTATCATTGAAACTATAATTTTAGTGAACTAAAGGATGAAGTACTTATGTGAAGTACTTACCTGCTTCCTAAATACAATACAGAGCTGGAAGGGTTTCATAGGGCTTTATTATTTTTTAATAGCAGAACTGCTAAGACTTTAATGTTATCTGGTAACGCAATGAAATTATTTTTAATGGTGTTTTA
>VZTM01015215.1:137196-150835 GCA_013400555.1 Jacana jacana | reverse complement strand
ATAAAAGGAACAGGCTAGGAGAAGGGCAGAAAAATGAAGTTGTCGTGGAAAGCTTTTAATCTCTTCTTTAAAGCAAAACTCTACTAAACAGGAGTTGTAAACTCATGTTGTAATTACACCAACTTCATAAAAGACAAACATACAAACATAGTCCAAGAAGTAAATAGGACCCAGCCACGAATAAGGTGGACTCTGATCTGCTGAATCTTGTAGCTATTCAGCAGCTGTCCAGAGTCAGGAAGAGGCACAATAATTCCTTTAAAAAGCGGCACCACAAAAGAAAGACCACGCAAATAAGAGAAGCCTTACTGTTGCTGATGTTCCAGTCTTAGAGGTTTTTTTATACACTCCTGCTCTCTACCAGTTCAAAAAACTGCAATTCTCAAGTTCCATTTGTACCTTTTTCTCTGAGCAGGAGTCAAATTCCTATCAACTGCTTACATTAATTTTTAAAGTTATACTTGCTCTTAGCACTGCTGATTGGAAGAAACAGCAGTGAGGGTTGCAGAAGATGTTAAGTGACCTAGATATACAGGAGCAAAGCAGGCTAAGAGATACAAATTGCTTTTAAATTTATCTTTCACATTAGTTCCCTCGGTCGCAAATTTGTCTTGTAGCTGCATTAACATTAATACCTCAATCAAACACACCAAGTAAAGATTTCCCCACCACCACCCTCGACAGAGAGTACTTTGTATATTAAAACAGGCAGTGGTTTAAGTTGATTCTATAGCTGCAATCCACAGCAACCAAGCCAGGAAGACTATTACATTATTTATGGGAAGGAGTTATTTGTGCAACTGTTTTGCAACAGAAATCTAGGGCACTGATTCTCCGTTCTGCTACGATTCTTTTAAGTCCCTGCCAGCAAAGGTAGCCATTTGTTCATACTGCAGAATAACGTGTTTCAAAAAGCATGTTATTTCCCATGCATCATCTCCAGTGCTCTAGGAGAGACACCGCAATACACTTACTATTGAAAGATGTCAAAAACATATACACAACTTAATATGGGGATTAGTTTCTGTTTATCCTGAACTTGCTCCAAATCCTCAAAAAAGTTTCTAGGAACTTTTAAATGTTTTAATTTTTATTATTTCTTTTTACATTTTGACTACCAGTAATGCAAACATTAACTGCTTAAGGAGTATAGGCAAGCAGGTTACGCACCCTGAAGGCATTAGCTACACAATGAATGAGTGCTGGACATGAACATTTTTTAAAGACAAACTCGGGCCATACCAGATCTAACCTAAAAAATTCCTTCTGCTGGTCTATTACTATGTATTGGCTCACAAAAAATGTTTCACTGCATGAACACAAGTATCTTCTGAATCATAATTACCTGTGGATGCATGATTAGCATATGAAAAGTTTTCCTAGTTCTTTCAAATAAGAGGTAGTAACATGTTAATTTTTTAGTTGCATTTATGGTTAGATCTCTTCAAGCTGAATGTATTTTTCTCATGTCCTAGCCCTTTCCTCCCATGTTAATTTCAAGACAAATTATATTTCAAAGTAAATTGCAGAAAACTAAGTTGCAGAATAATAATTCAAATGAGATATCACACAGCACTAAAAGAAAATGCAGACATGTAACATTTTTAACTAGAGGGGGAACATTAAAAGAACAGCTTACAGACACTTAAAACAGGAGCAAAAGGTTTTAGGAAAGTGACAAAAAGTGAAGGGTGATGGGCAACAGAGTCATCCTGGAATTACGTCAGCTAGTAAGCAAAAGTACATTAAGTAGCCAAATCAGCAGCATATTTGATGGGAACAAGACTAAAAGTCTATACAAAGCAAGAGACAAATCACCAGTTTTGAAAAGGAAGACTCAATCACAAAAATTATTTTATTTTAGTAGTATTTATAATAATGTGAAAAGCTGAGCAGTGTTGATACACACAGAGTATTTTTTCCAATATTTATTACAGTACAAGTTAACCAACTACAAGCAGTTTGCTGGTATATTATTTTATTTCCACTTCTCGTATTGTCCACTCATCTTAGTTTTCCTCTTTGAGCAGGCTCATTCACCAGTAATGTGGTACACTAGATAATAAAACTGCTCACTCCTAAAGCAAACAAGAAAAAGTTCTCTACCGAATATAAACTGAAGCCCAAATTAACTTCACAAGGGAGTTCCGGGTTTATTAAAAACTACAACATCAATTAAAACAGCAGCAGAACTGCAGAAGTAAATTCTTACAGTATCTCCTAAATTAAATGTATTTGATGGCACTTCAAGAGCCTACATCAATTCTGTCTAGAGGATCTGCCTCTGAGGACAAAGATTCCATCCAGCAACATGACACCATTCCTTCAGATAGATTTCTCCCCTGCTTCTTAGAAATCAGCCATAAGGCCTCTGCTTGCTATTTCTACTGGTATGAAGAGCGTCTGATACTTTATGCTATATATTCAGAGAGTACACTTGTAATCAGGACAACTAAAGATCAGTGCACGTTCCAAAAATCTCATTGTCTAGCCAAGCTCTCCACATGCACTTTTCCTGCAGAAAGAAGTATGCAATTTTATTATAGCCAGGTAGTCAAATAAAGCTGAGCAGAATTATTACCTGCATTCACTTATGCATGAACCTGTTGTTAACTGTAACTCTGCAAGTCAAAGACGGGACACCTATAACTGCATTTTCTTATGAGAATGGTGTAACCCCATAAACAACGTGCTGACATGCCTGTAAAAGGCCACAGACTTCATGTTAAGCTAAGAACCAGGCCTCTGGACTTGTCTTGGCCTGTGCAGAGCTCTGTTTTAGCTTGTCCAACTATGACAACAGTTATCTACAGACCAGGTGACTTATCTAATTTGTCTAGCTTTTACTTTGCTTTGGACAATTGTGTGATATAAAACCTATTTTTATAAATGCTTATATATAAAATACAGCTGATACATGGATAAATATATAATTTTGCATCTATGCTTATATATATTCCATGTATATCATATAAAAATATATGTAAACCCAATAGGTGTTACACCACAAAATTGTTCAAAGCTAAGTAAATGCTCTACCTAAGCAGATGCACACACAGAGACTGTAGATACAAAGAGGAGGGCGTGTATGTGTATTTCTGTAACTACTTGATACCAGTAGCAAGTATTCTGTAGGGAATTAAACAAGCAGCACAGGGGAGCCACAAGCACAGAATGACAGCAGAAGCCTTAAAAAATAAAGGCACAGGATGGTATCGGAGGCCTCAAGGCTATGAACAACTCTTCAACTGCTAATTGCTGGTCAAAGGAAACCAACCCTCAGAACTGGGCAAAAGCAGTTTAGGAGGTAACAGGTTGAAGAACAAGCATCCAGCACATGTGAAACCCACCACATATACAAGGAATTCAAATGTAACCTGGAACTGCAAAGTAATGAAGAAAGAAGGAAGCACAGAGTATGGTAGTTAAGAATCTCAAGGAAACACAACAGTGAGGAGGAAAAAAAAACAAAAAAAAAAACCATCAACACCTTACATCTCCATGGCAAGGATGCCATGTGCCACTCACTCTCCCAATTCTTCATTCTTCCCTGCCCATAGTTCAATAAACTTTGGCTTTCTAACAAGAATTAAGCAACTTACTGTAATTTTTTACATTATGATGTTCTTCAGGTTTCTGATATAGGACTTTTCATGTTATGGTATAGAGGGAATCATTAAAATTCCATTGGCATTTAGTACTTATTGAAAGTATTTTTTAAAAAATTAAAAGCAGTCCTTTGATCATCACAGCAACCTACGTCTTTTAGGCTTTGCATTTTCACACTTAAAGCATCTTGACCATTTGGGGGTTATAGGTGTTTTTTCTTAAATAAATGCCAGGAAATTCCACACAAGCTTAACATTTCAAGGAATAAAACACTGACACATTTACGTCAACAGACTGTACTGGACACTGTCCATGTAAAAGTGAACTGTTGCCCTTACACCATATACCACACATAGTTACAAACTGCTGCTACAGTATACACCACACTTAACAGTTACCATTATACACCACAGTTAACAACCACAGGTGTATATGCTCTATTAATTGTATCCTCATTTGAAGATTTTCAGTTTTATTACATTTAACAGCTTTGTGCATCAGCCAGAGTTAATTTGGGAAGGTTACAGTGTTTTTTCCCCTCTTTGCTCATTTTTTAAATGAGCTCTAAATTCACTAAAACGCAAAGGGGAAGGGTCACATCCCTCAATGTGCTGGCAATACTTTGTCTAATGCAGCCCAGGATACTATTCACCACTGTCCCTGCAAGGGCACACTGCTCACTCATGTTCAACTCAGTGTCCACCAGGAGTCCCAGGGTCCTTTTCCACAAAACTACTTTCCAGCTGGGTGGCAAACTGCATACATTGGTACATGGGATTGCTCCTCCCTAGACTTAACAGTTTTCCTTATTGAACTCCACGAGGGCCCTGTCAGCCCATTTCTCCAGCCTGTGGAGGTCCCTCTGCACAGCAGCATGGCCAGGATTTGTGTGCTCCAGCTCTATAGTTAATTCTGCACTGACAGAGATAACATATTCCTTTCTGGTAGATGTTCAAAAGCAGAACAAACCAATTTCCAAGTCTGCATGTCAGAAAACCACTAGACACATTTGCATCAACACACAGATTTTGCAGCACAAAGGATCTAAATAACAGCTCTTTTCAGAAAAACCTTGCAGTGCAACCGTGCTCCATCCAGGCTTGCAGGCAAACGAGGAGCTTATGAACTCTTTCAAAAGTTGATTTATTTCAGTTTAGTATTTCAATTGAAGATCCATCCGTATCAACAATTCCTTTGTCATGTCTCTTTTTCTGCCTCTTCTCAAACATTGGCTCATACAAACAAAGCACATGTAAATACCTGCTTTTTTTTTTTTTCAAAATATGGGTAAGTTCATAAATAAACAGGTCTGTTAAGAATTTGACTACCTGTACATTATCCAGGAAGAGGTGTCATCCCTTTACAAACTAAGCAACTCTCTAATGCTAAGGGGGAGGGAGAAGGAGACATCTTTCTTTCTTAGGGCTTCCTGCCAAAGCAGCTGGAGCACTGAAAACTTTAGTCTTAAAATCCTAGAAAGGAAAACAAAGGTCAACATGTTATTACAGCTCAGGGCACTTTAAGATCTATGGTATCTGCCAAATTCTTAGCAGCCCTACTTAATGAACATAGAGACAAAACGTAAGTAAAGTCACTGTCGGAACAAGCAAGAGTGTAATGCTAGACTTCCCATCCTCAGTTGTAAAGTAACACCTGCTAATTCTAATGAAGTCTGAATCCTGCATGTTTATATCACCTGCTACATGAAGTTAATAATATCCATTTAAAACAAGAAAACCAAAACTTGAGAAGTACATGGTTAGTGCTCAACAAGAAAGCACAAAAACAAAGACAAGCTTCATCTTCATCTACCAAGTCAATGACCAGAGTCAACTAAGTAGTCTCTTTGTGCATTCACTGGTTGTGTTCACGGAACAGTGTGTGTATGTGTGTGTGTGTGTGTGTGTGTGTGTGTATCCAGTCAAAATAAATGTTTGCATTCATACCATGAAAAATGAAAACCAGAATCATCACAAGTCCCTTTCAGGGTAGAGTTGGTTGGTTTGTTTTTCTTCCTTAAGAATCTAAACCAACTACTGCTGCGTGCAATCAAGACATCTTAAAAAAATGGAAGTTGAAAGTTGCAGTGAAACTTTCTCATCCCACGTGTTCTGTTCTACATGATCCTCTGTGACAAGCCGCAGCATCCAGTGTATCCCCAGCCTTTCCTCATTTCAGTAACTGTGTCCAGCCCTTTAAAGCTAACTTCTGCACACACTTTGCTTAACTCAAATTCCAGGAGATGCTATTTTCCACTTCTAACACAAATGCTCCTTAATTTGCACTCAACTTGAAACTGCCCTCATCTAGCCTCAGTACTAGCTGTTGGCTTTTGTTCCTCTGACTGCTTTTACAACCAGACACATTCAGTTCCTTGCCAGCCTGTCCACTTACATTTTCCAAACTGCTCATTCATATTTTCCTCTTTGCTTACTAGCCACCCTTTCACTGTATCTTCACATGCTCTCTTTCCAATTTTCCTTCAGAAACACAGATTATCTTCACAACTAAGATAGGAAAAAACTTAGGGGGAAAAAAAGTTGTCATCACACAGAGCAAAAATTGGCAAAACAAATCTTCTGCTGTCAAAACTCTTTTCCATCCAGTACCACCTCATGAACATTTTGTCATCAATCTAAGCATAAAAAAAAAAACCAACTAAAAATGAACTCCTGATTATCCACCGTCTCCCCAGTAGCAATTCAACCACCAGTGTAACAATGTCCTGGTTTTTTTCTTAAAAAGATGCATGTACCACTATCATTAGTGGTAACAAAAACCTGTTGGGGACAAAGGAAGTGTTACTAGCAAGTCTGATTTGTTGGATGCAGGATGTTCCCTAAATAGTGCCACTGCAGGACTGAGGAGGTTTATCTACAGATGAATGCATTTAAAAAACAAAAGTCAAACTGATTTTGGGGTGAGTTCTCCCCACTCCAAGTTGAGCTTCATACAGCTGCACAGTTATGTTTAACAGAGACAGCATAAGCATTGGTTTCTTCTACCAACAGTAAGCTCATGGACTCCAAAGTTATTATCTGACACTGGTAGCAACACAAGGATGGGTGGCACCACATACCAGCATCTCTACAATTGTACATTTCCTACAGCCAAATTCTAACGTGAGTTTCTGCAAACAGGACTTAAATTTGCAATGCTTTTAGAATTTCTCCATGAGTTCTCCTTACTGCACCTCTATCATAGGCTGACCTTTTAATTCCAAGCCAAAATAACTCAGCTTGTTTGAGGACATGACTGGGAAGATAATCACATATGACAAGATTCCTATAAAAGCTTTACCCAAGAGCTCTAGACCTTCCCCTAATTTGGAGAAGGAACATGAAGCTGAGGAGGTTATTCTAGTGTCAGCCCTACGCCTTCTGCAGTCTCTTAACATTCTTGTAAATTTGGCCTAGTTCTAATTCAAGAAACCATCTGTGCAAGGAGACTACGAGTAAGCTGCTAGAGTTCAGCTTCTTTGAAGAAGCATTCCACCTGCACCAAAACAAGCATCATCCCTCAAAACACAGGCAGCCAGATGCAGAGGAGGCCGAAAGCTCTCCAGCTGCAGAGCTGAACAAGATGTTCTGCCCTTGCTGCTGGGATCACCATGGAAGTAGACGTAAGATCAAGACCCAATATCTGCTCGTGCTTTCCTCTACACTGTACCAAGCACTGAAGGAAATGTTGAGGGAGACTAGGAGCAGAGCAGCATAGGAGGAGATCAGCATCAAAACTAGGAAACATAAGTCAAAGAATACAGGAAAAAAGTGAAACAAGAACAGAACAGAAAATAAACTTCCCCAGAACCTGGAAACCATGCCAATTATTCCTAACTTTTACTTTCTTTTCAGCCCCTAGATAAACAGCAGATTTATTGACAATTTTCTTGTCAATAGCCCCTTTTAATGGTAACCCTATGAAGAGAATAATACTGTAATTGATAAATCCTACAGTGTAGCTATTCAACACTGAATATACAGTCAGTTTAATAACCACAGGGATAATCTTTTGCCACAATGCTACTTCTCTGTGTACCAGTAGCTACTCAACTTACTTGAGTCTTGCTTGCTATTTTAGGCTACCAAAAGCAGCACCTAATCCCAAAAATTCAATGCATTGCACTGTCACACATGCACCTAATATAACACGGAAAATCCTTTTAAAAGCAAGCACACAACCACCCCAGAACATTCTACACTATCAAACTGCATTACATACATGCAAAACAACAAGAAGCTCTTGAAAAAGGAGGAGCAATGAGACTGCTTCACTCATTATTAGGTTCCCTGAAGAACAGTTTTCCTTCCAAAAACTGGGACATTCTGTAGCAATGACAAACTGCATAGCAGAAAGCGTCCTCACAACCAACTTCACGTTCCATTCATCTGGACGCTAGCTAAGAGCTTTTATCCTCCCTCCATCCAGAAAAAGAAAAAACACATGAAAATAATCAATTGCCTAAGTACCTTTGAAGACACAACCCTAGGGGAAGTCTCTCTTAAACTGACCGACCTTTGCGTAAGTTTCACAAGGAGACCTCAGTAAGCACAAGCACAGTATATACTTATCAGAAAAGCAGACACACACCTCGAAGTTGCAAGAATTATATCCATGGATGTTTCAGCCTCAAATATGAGCAAAGATATTGTCTTACTAAAATGGTAATCTGAGGAAAAGTTCACAAAAATGCAGCAAGGGTAATATCTCAACGTGAAAACACCCTGTTCTGCACCTACAACAACATCAGCAGTATCCAATACAGCCAGCAGAAGATCCAACTCTCTTTGAACTTTCCTCTAATAAAAGGGAAGAAAAGAAGATTTTTTTAAAAAAATGAAATATTCACTAACCAGATCCTAAACTTAATGTCAAGAATTTCTGAATTTTCAATGCAAATATTATTCAACGGAGTCTGAAAGAAGTTGTATTAGGGCCTCAATAACACTTAGAAAAGAGGAGGCAGGTCACAAAGTAGCCTTCCTCAAGTTACTGAAGAGAAGCCTTACACAGTGACACGTACCCACAAGTACAATTCTCCAAGGCCTGATCTGAAATGTTAACTGTGCCATTATGCCACATGCTATTAACTATATCACTGCAATAAAAGCTGATACTGAAGTTTCCCCAAAAGCAAATACTTTTGCTTTCAGCTATGAAGAAAAGCTTCTACTTTAACTGTGTTTGATTTTAATTTAGCCAGCAAGTACAGAAAATATTTTCACACTAGATAATTAGGAAGGAGCTAAAAGAACAAGAATGTCTACAGAGATACCACATGCAGCTCGGAGAACTGGGGCCATGAGGCATCTAGTGGAAATGTGGTCAATCCACTCCAAAGGGTACTAACATTAATGACTGCTAACCCAATCCAGTCTATTTCAGCCCAAAATCTAGGGTTGTTCCCCTAATTTGGTTCAGAGAGCCACTGTGGACAGAGCTGAGAAAGATGGAAAGTAAGTTTTACATGCTTGTAAGTTTCATCCCTGGTCAAACTGTTGATAAATGTGAGCAAAGAGTTTACCTTAAAGCAACCATCAATTTCACAAAAATTTCAGGATTTGTAATATATTCTGCCTAATTCAAAGCTCAGGAACCCAAACTATGACTAAAAAACCTTAATGATTAGCAAAGGGGAGGTGTCCCTTGGTTCAGTAAGGACTACCAAAACCACTACCACTTTTGTTTCTTCAAAATTTCCCACACTGGATATTTAGTGTTAGGAACAGCCAGCACATGAGCACAATTCTTGAGGCTAATCCTCATCCCAAAGGACTCCAAATGAAATAAATTAGACATACAAAACACAACACATTCCATCTTCCCTAGGCAAATTGGCCGTTTTATACCAAAGTCTTCATATGTGTAGCTATAAAATACTATCTAGAAAAAAAAACACTTAAGATGGACAAGGCAAGAGAGGGCAGCACGGCTAAGTCCATTGCCAGGGTACGCAGAGGATTTTAGAATTCCCCGTTTCTGACACTTGTGCAAATGGAGTTAGTTACTGTAAGGAAAGGAGTATTTTTGAAGTGGTAAACTACTTCATGTTCCTAAAATAGAAATATTACTAGCTGGTAGACTACTTTAATATGGTCAACTGCAGTGCACAACCCATTGAAAACAGACTTCAGTTGCACTAAAAGTTTCTCTGTGTAAACAGAAGTCTGTTTCACATGTTTTTTCCTTCAGAAGTGTTAGAGACTACGCAAGTGTTCCTCTTTGTACAGATATGATGTATTTATCTTTTTGAAAATACACTTTTACACAAACCTGTACCTCCTCAAGGAGGTAAAACAGATCCTAAAGTAGAAAGAGGAGTTATCTTCAGAATTATTACCTATTTGAAGGCAAGTATGAAATTTTTTATCCAAGTGAAATTAAGTCTATCCTCTACCTCCACATGTGGATACCTTACTTTGGTAAGAAGAAATTGACTCACTAATTATCAGAATATCAATAACAAGCTATTATAATCAAAAATCAAAAGCTAGAAAAGATACCACACAATTTTGAGATCATACAGTAGGAAATTTACTTACAACTGACACTATTCTCGAGCCGATTTTAATTATAGGGCATTTAATTAAAACACTAAACATCATTATACTTAGCTGGTTGAAGCAACAGCAATGGGTAATACCACAGAACAGAAGACACAGAAAGATTATAGAAAGAGGCTTTTTCACAGACTGTTTTAAGAAGGTCGCATTTTATTACTAATCTTACATTCTTACAGTTATTTCACTTAAAACATAACACTGTTGCAATAATATCAATTTCATAACATTGCTTGCTCATAGTTACTGACTACTTACTGCTCTAATTCAAAGCATTAAAGCCATAATTGTATATTTAAGAATCAGGTCAAGTTTGTAGATTGCTCAACTCATGCTTTATTGATAGACTTAAAAGGAGGCTAGAACAAGGCTTAAATGGGAAAATAATTACCATTTATTTTTCAGTATCCAAATGGAAATTCACCAAAAAAAACACCAACCCCAAGCCTTTCATTTCTTAAGTTGTATCTAAATATATGAAACACTGATAAAGTGTGTTATTTTCAGGAATGTTTAATTTCCTTCATTATAAACCTCAAGATACATTTCTGTGCATAAAATAATGTCTATTTTTTGCTTGAAAGAACAGCATTTGATTGCCAAGTTAAACATTATACTAAAAAAGATACACAAAATTGACAGCAGTTCCTGACTGCAGCTTTCACAGACATTCTCACCTATCGTGGACAGGCAGGTCTTGGATATAGTGCAGTAACTTGGCAAAAAAAATAGAAAATAAATGGACACGGGTGTTTGGTTTTTGCTTTTTCAGTATTATATAAAGAAATAAAAAGAAAACAGAAACTAGAAGTAGAATGCTTTCTGTGAGAAGAATCCGTACAAGAAATGACTTTGTAGTCAAGCTTGAAACTTTCTGTCAGAGCACACTGTCTGTTTAAGCTGGGAACACATCACAACTTCTCTAAAAGGTACACTTAAAAATCTGCTATGATGTAATACGAACCTGCAGTACAACCAAATGCTTCCTCCAACCTGCTTCCAGAAACAGGACAGGCAGGAGCAGGCTCAAGGTCTTCCCAGTAACTGCAGCCACCCTCCAGTTCACATCTTTCCCAGGGAGTCCTCCCACTCTTTACCCCCATCAGGCAGCAGTCACACCATTTAAAAAAAAAAAAAAAATTGTTCCAGGAAAACAGGAGGCAGGACCACCCTGCCACTAACAAGAACTCCCCCATGTATTTCTACAGAAAGGAACAGGTTAAAGGAGAGAGACTGAAGCCGACAGCGTAAGTCACTTGGAAAGCACAAGTCTTCTGCATTATCACCTTGCAGACAAACAGTTTTGGGAACGTACGTGTATACTCTGTAATAAACAAACCTGCAGTAAACACAAAGTTAATAGAACACTCCCAAGGAGCACACCACCTATGGTGCACACACAGATGAACTGAACAAGAACTAGGGTCATACAGTACAACTTCTTACACAGGACCAGAAAACAGGCCATGTAGCCTACCCAGGTAGCCACACACTCCTGTTTTCTCTCTTGCAGAATGAAGCCAGCAAACAAAGTTGCCTGCTGTTTTAAGCTTACTACTGCTAAGTGTAGTTACCAAAACAATGAAGAGTATGATTGAATGTTGGATATGAGAAGCAACTGTGTCTTGCAGGTTATAGTTATATATATAATATCAAAAGGCTAACAGATCAGTATCTTACATGGTGAAGGGGAGACAATGGAGCACTGCATGGATCTTCAAGCCAGTTTAAGGAAAAAAACAACACACACATATACACACCCCCAAGACAAGTGGTAGTCAACACGGAAATTTGCCAGGTGAAAATAAAAAGCACAATTGGAGTACGTTAAGTTTCTGATACAAAACTTCAGCATCCTGATGCACCAATGAGCGAGTCCTGTTCACACATATCCCACAAAGGTTCTGTCTAGCTTCTCATCATCGAGCTGCTTAGCATCAACCAAGTACTGAAGAGAAATGCAGGGCTCCTGCAAGAGATTTCTGTAACTGACCTACTTTCACAACTACCTTTTATGAACTTACACGATGAAAAAAACCCCCACAGCAACATTACTATCATCTGAAAACCCAGGTGAGAAGACAAAATAAATGCTCCAGCAGAAAGCATTCCACGTGCAGCAATGCATGCTTAGGTTTTGCCTGCCCCTGTTTCCACCCCAACACAGATTCAAAGAAGCTGTAGTATTATGAAGTGAAACGTGCACCTGTGTGACACAAAGCATGCAGTAAGCCAAACAGCAGCTTTAGTTACAGTGTCGTTGTTAGTATAATTCAGATGTAGGTTACTTTGTTAAACAACAACAATACAGAACTTTACAAATTTTACACTTGAAGGTAAACAAACAAACCCCTTTCATTCATTAGCTGTCATAAAGATACCAACAATCAATCAAGGAGAAACCACACCTCAACTGCTTCCCTGCAGAAGTTTCCAAATAAAGTCAGGATTCTTCAAGTTGTATTTATGCTCAATTTTTTTTTCTAAACACACGTGCAGGAAATTTAAAATTACACATAAGTGGTTCAACAAGACTTATGGGAACATTTTAAGTGAACCACTACAAATATTCTAAAGAATTAGTAGTGCTTCCACAATACTTGAGTATGCAACAGGACAAAAGGTCACTGTAGTACTCCTTGAAACATTAGAGGTATCTTCTAATTTACTTTGTTAACTTCACACTTCAAATAAGCACTTTCTCATGGTTTTAGATTCTTCAGCAGGAACATCTGCCTGATGTTAATTTCAACTTATTCATTAACCTGCTGCATTGGGACTCAAAAAAACGAACAAACAAAGAAAAAAAGCAGTCCTTAGAAACTGTTCAGATTAATAAAGATACGTGGAAAACCAGTCTACATAAAGTGATCTACAATAACACATCACAGAAGAACAAAAGGCACCACAGTTTTAAGCGGTTTGGCCCAGCCAAAAGCCTCAACTAAAGCAAGCACATGAAACGAGCGAACTGTTGATCAGTAGCAGCACGTGTGTTACTACGCAAAACAACAACACGGGGATAAAACGCACATGGCCTGTAACCTATGGGCAAAACACCTCCTCTTCTCAACGCTACCAGGGACAGTATGAGCAAGAACCGACCGGCTCGAGCAAAGAGGGAGAAGCCAGCCTTTACCGATCAAAGCCTGGAAGAGGTTACTTTGGAAGATGCTGATGACACGCTCAATGGAGTTTCGCAGCTGCCGGTCCTCCGCCTGGCTCAGCTTGGAGCGGTATTCCTCCAGGAGGCGCAGGGCTCGCTGGGTATCTGCAAGCGGAGACCAGACACACCGGTGACCCCACCGCACCGGGCAGGAGCGCCGGGGATGCCCACGCTGGCCACGCAACAAGCCTCCCCCATCGGGACCGCCCCAGCCCGGCCCGGCGGCTCCTTTGTTCGGGGGCCGGGAGAGCGCGAGCGGGACGGCGCTGCCCCTCGGTGGGCTCACACCGCCCGCGGACCGGCG